>BPVZ01000205.1:249786-259863 GCA_020521535.1 Rubroshorea leprosula | reverse complement strand
TGCTTGTAATCCTCTTCTTGTGCTATTAGTGAGTGATCTTGGGGGTGTGTTGATTCCTTCAAGAGTGATCTGTAGAGAGGATCTTTGGGGTTTAAGTGTAAAGGGGTGAGATTTGAGAGAAACACCCTTCTTCTTGTAAAGGATTGAGTGGCTCCTTTAAAACACCATTGTTTTTGTTAGTGGAGAGTATGGAGGAAATCCTTGGTGAGTGAAGCCAAGGTCGAGGACTAGGCTCCAAGTGGTTGGACCGAACCTCTATAAAATCATTGTGCAAGCTCTTCTTCTCTACTCTCTTTATTTTTGGTTTTGTGGTTGCAAAAAGGGGAGAATTTTTGGAACTCCAATTCACCCCCCTCCTAGAGTGCATTGAGTCAACAAAGTTGTGTTCCAAGAGAAATGGTACTTTTATCTGGCTGCTTTGATTTTTGTTTGCCCTTTTAATTAAAAGATGGTAATCTTCTAAGTGTCCTGATCTCCACTATTGAGCATTCTGTTAATTAATTCGTGTTATTTGGGGTGCTAGATCTTGACATCCTGGTTATATCTGCTCTTGAATCCGTATTCTGGTTGTCATTATTGAAATCTCTTTTGTGGGCCTAATCCTTGAATTCTATTGCTTGTTTCATGGTTAACTCTTGTCTCTCAATTTTGACTGCTTGGTTAAATTTGATCTTGATTCTTGGTGAATGTTGTTTGTTGCTGAATTTTTGAGGCATTCTACCTTGCACTCTTATGTTCCAATATTCTTCCAAGCATTCATATTTTTCACTGATTTCATTCTGATGCTATTTTGGAAATTTCACATGTCATTTGATGGGTCTAGCTTTTAACTCTTGTTAATTGCTAAAATTTGTTTCTTAATTCCAGTTGCTTTGTTAAACATAATCTATCTTATTGGTTAACCTTGTTTTGTGGCAGAATGTATAAGGCATCCATGCACTCGTTCATTCATTCATGATCCACATATCCATTGAATGCTTATCCGTCTTTGATAAAGTTCAAAATTTTGTTGTACTCATCTTTAAATCCATGCCATTCTTTGCCAACTCGTCTTGTGCTGGGTTCATAGCGTAACCCCACAATTGTTCTTCTGTAACCTTGGCAGGATTTATTTTTATTCCTTGTGCTTCCCCATATCACCCCAACCTCTAGTAGCTTGTTTTATGGTAAATCCTGTTAAGTAGTTAATGTTCTGCTTTTATGATTAGTTGTGGTTTGATATCAGAGTGGCGTAGCGGAAGCGTAGTAGGCTATGTTCTGTTCATAAAGAGTTGGTGAGGCATTTGTTTTGTCTCAGATTGTGTGAAGCCATTCACCAGTTTAGATGATCCTCAATTTGAGTTTTGGGGACAAAACTCCTTTTTAGGAGGGGTAAATGTAATATCTCAAAATTTTGTGATATTTTAGCATTTAAGTAAGGGTTTTTGTGAGAGAAAATATTGTTTTGGGGCTTAATAATCGAAATTTCAAAGTTCAGGGACTTAAAGAGGGAAATTTTGGATAAGGATGGCTGATTTTTTCTCTTCTTTCTTTCTTTCTTCAGCCGCCCGATTCTACTCCTTTTCTTCTTCTTTCCCGTCCCCTGCAGCTCCCGAAAGGCCCCCAAGCTGCTGGCAACAATTTTCTTGAGGAAAGCGGTAGAAAGCTTGATTTTATCCTTCTTTTCTTGTTCAAGAATCAGATTTAAAGCTTGGAAATCTCCCCCCCTCTGCAGAATTTTTGGATCTGCCCTGCTCTGCTCTGTCCTTCCGTCGGCAGCTCTTGCTTGTGGGTGTGAAATTCCCTGACTTTTCAGTAAGAATAGCCATGAATCTCCCTTCTCTAGCTTTAATTGGCTTGGGTTTACTCTAAATCCTCTTGGTTCTCCCAATTTTTTGGTAGATTTTCCCCTGCATTGCCGCCGGCTCTTCCCTAAACTACAGCTCCAGTTTTGCTGGGAAATTCTAGTATGTGACAACCCTTTTGAGCCTAAAATTATCCTTTAATTGCTGAATTTGTCCTTTTAATTGATGCCCCATGTGCTGTCCGAATTTTGTTGAATTAGGAAGATGAATTTCGGTAGTAATTAGAGCATAATTAAGCTTAATTCATGTAGAAAATTAGTTTTTTTTTTTTATCAGCAAAAACAAATAGTCATTATATTACTCTCGGAGTATAACGAATACTTCACCACAAAATACAAACCTTTAAACCACAACTCAACAAAAGAGAAAAATCAAAAATGCAAAAGAAACAGTTGTCCAATAGCTAAATACATTTAGAACCGGTGCGACAAGAACTCAAAAAACCCCAAGTAAATCAGATCACAACGCACTGCATCTTCTTGTATTTCTTCAAATTTTGACGATGTTGAACTATAGCTTATTTACAATCCATAGGTCTTGATATCCAATCTGAATAAGAAAACACACATCCTGGCTCTTTATTTTTAATCCATAGAAAAGATTTTGATTGAATAGAATCCAATAACCTCACTTCAGACTGCAAATCTGGTCCAAACACTTTCATATTCCTCCAGTACCACACTAACCAAGCAGTTACCAAAAAAATAAGGCCTCCCAGCTCCTTCAAGCATCCCCCACTTATTCCATACACCACCGACTCCGCCAAACCAAATATATCATTTGGCAAAACACTTTGTAAACCCCACCATCCCAACACCTTCGTCCATACTAACCACACCCTTTCACACTCACAAAAAATATGTTGTAGCCTCTCCACCCCCTCATGACAAAATCCACAACTAACATCCCCACCTGTCAACACAATCCCTCTCTTACACAAATTCTCTCTAGTGGCCAACCTATCCAAAAATAATCTCCACCCAAAAACACTCAACTTAGAAGGAACATATTTACTCCAAATAAGCCGAGACCATTTCTCATCCAGAACACAAACTTTCGGTGATAAAAAATCATAGGCTGCCTTTACAGAATAGATACCATCTCTACCATGAAGCCATTGCCAAGAATCTGCTTCCTCCATCCTCAACCTCACCCCATTAATCATTTCCCTAAACTGTCCCTCCTCACCAACGGCCCTCCCTACACATCCACGACGCCATCTACAATCCCATACCCAAGTATCACCCCTCCAAAAACCCATATCCTTCAAACGTCCCTCCCTACTAGTAGTTAATGCAAACAACCTCGGAAATAAATCTTTCAAGGACTTATTTCCCACCCATTTATCCCTCCAAAAATCTACACATCTTCCCTCACCAACATTCCATTTAAAACCCTTTACTAACATCTCCACTAACCTTTCAGACCCCCTACCCACACTCACAATATCCTTCCACACACGAGACATCGTCAAAGATTCAAAAGAAGTGATATCCACCTCACTCCTCCCCCCATAATATTTCTCCCAAATCACTCTCTTCCATAAACCATCCACCCCATCACCTAGTCTAAACCACCATTTACCCAGCAAAGCAAAATTTCTCCTCTCTAAATCAGCTACTCCTAAACCCCCTCTTCTCTTCTCCACACACATACAATCCCAACTAACCCAAGAAATCTTCTTTTTTGACTTCACTCCCCCCCAAAAAAAATTCCTTTGAATTTTAATCAATTCAACAAGCACACATTTAGGAATTTTAAATAAAGATAAGTAAAAAATAGGAAGAGCAGACAGTACCGAGTTAATTAAGGTAATCCGGCCTCCGAAAGACAGTAGTGGGCTTTTCCAAGTGGCGAGCTTATGACGAAAACGATCCAGCACAGAATTCCAAAACTTTTTCCTCCCCGGATTCCCTCCAACCGGCAAACCAAGGTAGATAAAAGGCAACCTTCCTACCCCACAATGCAAGATTTCAGCTGCACCTTTTAACCACCCTTATGAAATGTTAAACCCATACAAATGACTTTTGCTAAAATTTATCTTTAGTCCTGAAATCAGTTCGAACCAGTGCAAAATGGCTTTCACAACCTTTACATTCCCTGCACATGCCTTTCCCATAAAGACAGTATCATCTGCAAACTATAATAATGACAACACCATATCGCCCCTCCCAATTTCCAGACCTTTCAACAACCCTTCACACTCTGCTTTTTTCACTAGCCTACACAGCCCTTCACCTACTAATAAAAATAGAAAAGGGGACAAAGGATCACCTTGTCGAAGACCTTTGCTAACTGAAAATTCTGACGTCGGACTTCCGTTTAGTAAAATAGAAATCTTGGCTGTTGAGAGACATTCCCGAATCCACTTTCTCCATTTAACCCCAAACCCCATTCTGTCCATCATCCAATCAAGAAAATCCCAATCCACACAATCATATGCTTTTTCAAAATCCACCTTAAATATAAAGCTCTTCTGTTTCTTTCTCTTCACCTCATCTACTACCTCATTCAAAACTAACACACTGACCACCAACTGACGACCCCCAACAAAAGCTGATTGTGACTCACTTATAATATCTGCCATTACCCTCTTCAACCTATTTGCTAAAACTTTCGCCAATAACTTATACAAACAACCAATCAGACAAATAGACCTATACTCCTTAAATTGCACTGGATTCAATTTTTTAGGAATTAATGCCAAGAAAGAGGAGTTTAAACCTTTAACTAACCTCCCATGTTGATGAAATTCCATCAAAAAGTTTACAAAATCATCCTTCAACGTGTTCCAAGCAAACTTTATAAAATTGAAATTGTATCCATCTGGGCCTGGTGCCTTTGACCCATCGCAGCTTCGAAGACCCTCTTCAATTTCCTCTATGGAAAAAAGTCTTTCTAGCCACTCCTTTTGAGATGTAGAAATTTTACGAAATTGGATCCCTCCCATTACAGGCCGACTCCACTGTTCCTTGAGAAATAACTCACTAAAATATTTAACTGCCTCTGCCTTAATCAACTCGGGTTCCTCAATCCATCCCTCCTCTCCTAAGACACCAAATATTGCATTCTGTGCCCTCCTTGTCTGCACACATTTGTGGAAAAAAGCTGTATTTGCATCACCCAAACGAACCCAATTGTTCCTTGATTTTTGCTTCCACACAGCTTCTTTCCTTCGAAAAATGTCCCACATCTCCTGAAAGCATTCCTTTCTCAATAGCACCTCATTCTCGCTCAGCTCCTCTTCCTCACTTTTTTTATCCAACCTCTCAATATGCTTTAACATTTTATCCAGCTGAATCTCCACATTACCAAACACCCCTCTATTCCACCCTTTGCAATCCTCTTTTAATAATTTCAGCTTCTGTTTACATTTGTAAGCCGCCCATCCTTCAATCTGCAAAGTCTTCCATTTATCCTCCACAAAACCTTTGAAATCAGGGTGTTGTTGCCATGCGTCAAGTACTCGAAAAGGCTTGGGCCCCCAATCTATATTTCTTGATGTCAAAATAAGTGCACAATGATCTGAAATTGATCTTCGAATACCAACCTGAACCCACTCTCTATCCAATAAACTCATTTCTGTGGATAACAAAAACCTATCCAACAAACTCATTGAAGATCCATCGGGTCTGTACCAGGTGAATTTCCTATTCCTCAGTCTAACATCTATGAACCCACACTCCTCTACAAATTGATTAAAATCTCCCATGTCCTGTGTCGCACCTAGTCTCCCCTTCCTCTCTGCCACATTCCTTACTGCATTAAAATCCCTTGCTAAGAGCCATCTACCACCCTCTTCCAGTACTAACCTACCCATCTCCTCCCACAACATAGCCTTCCTCTGCCTATCACATGGAGCATACACATTAACAAGGTTACATTTCAATCGCTGCTTACCCCACTCCCCTGAAATCCCAATAAAACCATTTCCTTCTATTACCCTTTCTTTAACAAAATTGCTCTTATTCCATATAGACAACAAACCTCCCGAATTTCCCATTGATTTTTGCATAGCCCAATCAAAATCCTCAGAATACCACAACTTTCTACACAGAGAAACCTCAACTCCCTCTAATTTTGTTTCCTGAATAAATAGAAAATCCGGCTTCTCCTTACTCACCAACTTAAAAATCTCCTTCCTCTTAATCACACTACCCAAACCCCTAACATTAAAAGAAATCACCTTCATAATTAAAACCCATAGCTCACGTACCTACAACAAACCAGTCTCAACGCATCAGGCGTGTCCGAAAGTGGCTCCATCCCTCTCTTCTAAAGCCACCAACCTAGAGAGCACCTCTTCATCATTTTGTTGGCATTGAATCCCCAATTTCTGCCCCATCACAAACAGCTCTCTCACTTCACCCATCTGAAGTTGCTTTCGAATCACCTCATTCCGGTGCCGAATGCACCCATCGGACACAGAACAACTTTCCATCCGCAATTCCTCCCCTTGCACATCTGTGTCCCTTCTATTTCTTCGAGCCTTTGACCTGACCGTGACCCAACCGATGCCTATTTTTCGTGATTCCTCCATCCCAATAACCCTAGCATAAATCGTTCCCAAGCTTCTGTGTTTCTTCTCTGTCCCGTCCGGTCGGGTTAACTGCACATAAGGAGCCTCAAGCCCATTTTCGGACCCACCTTCTACACTTCGTTCTTCAACTTGCTGCTCCACTTCACCACATTCATGTGGCCCATTAAAATGACCTCCATTCGGCCCAAAAGTCTCCAGCCCATTTAATTCCTTATTCGCGCCTGAAACTTCCTCATTTAAATCTACTTCTTTTTGTAACAGAAAATTTGAATCCATTTCCGTTTCAGCACATTCTTCGGCCAACAGTGCCCCATCATCGCCCGGAAATCCGTTTTCATTAAAAGTTGATTCACTGTATCCATCATTGGAATATTCTGAGTCAGATTCTACCACCGGATTCCGTCGTTCCCCGGCCAACCACCAATCCGGGTCCATCCTTCACTCCTCCTCCTGCACTATTATCGGAAATGCCTTGCCGTCAACCATCAGAGAAATTGCGGTTGATATTTTACTCCTTTCCTCACTTAAGATCAACACCCTTCCTTCACACAAAAAGGACTTACTCCTCGTATCCTCATCAACTAATATCACCTCTCCAATTAAACCACCCAATTTTGTGAAGCATCTCTCGCTCCATGCCTTTAAGGGAACACCGGTGAACCGAAGCTATACCATTCTACTCACCAGAGACATTGTGGATAAAGACATTAGTTGTATCCATTTGAACCAAGATTCCACCAGTTCACTGTTATTACTGATAAACTCCACAAGGCATCCTTCTGAATAATCAACTAAAATGACATGGTGACCACCAAGCAAAGCCACATTCACCAGTAAACCATCTACATCCAACCTGTTCTGAATTTTCTTCACCATATCTAAAGCTCGAACCTTCGCTACCATACTTCGTTTCAACCATGCTACTTCCTCATCCTTAGGAGTAAATTCTAATACCAAATCCATTCTTGGAGAAGACTTTTCCTCCAACCTGCCTGCACTTATCACTGGTGCGGTACTCCTTTTTGGTATTTTCTCCAGCACCACATCCTCTACCTGTTCCTTCCCTTTTGTTATCTCATCCTGCCTGACATCCTTATTCGAAGACATCCCTTCCTCAGATGCAACCACATTGCCAGCAACAACATGGGCGTAAGTCATCCCTGGAGTCACCTTACTCTCTCTTCTAATCCATTTTTTCTCAAACTGCCTATTCGGATTCCTTGCTGACACCTCCCTCTCTCTTTTCATGTTCCCTGCCAATTTCACCTTGAGATGATAGGATCCAAGCCAAATCTGATTTAATTTCTGTTCCATATCCTTAGCATCTGAGACCTCTGTCATACGGACGAAACCAAAACGGCGCCCTCTCCAATCTCGCCTTGTAGGAATATACACGTCTACCACCTTCCCAAATGACCAAAAGCAAAACCACATATCCTTCACTAAGCGATCTGCTGGAAAATCATAGAAGAAATACGTAGTTACCTGCGCTAGAAACTGCCTGCCGAACCCCGGAAGCTACCGCTTGAGCCCACTACCACTGTCCTTGGCTGCCGGAAAACGTGCCTTAACCCTAGCACTCCCCCTCTCCATTCTCTCTTCATGTAGAAAATTAGTTAATTAGTTGTTGTGAGATTTTGGAGAAAAATCCCATGAATTAGCCATTGTTTTGCCAATTTATGGAAGTACAGTTACTGTTCACGGGAATTGTTTACGGGCACTATTCACGCACTGATGGCCAACAATTAACGGGGATTAAATGTTTAGTTTGTAATATAAGAACAAATTTGAAGATGTTTGGTCATGTGGAGATTGATAGGAATAGCATCGTGATTAGGGGTTAGTCATGGTGATTTTACTTTTGAATCCGTGGTACGGTAATTAATTCTTGGATATTTTGATTAGGTTCCTGATCGTTCTGTCAGTTTAGCATTGAGATCGAGTCTTCGGTTCTATGCAATTGAGGTAAGTAAATTTATGATAATGCCCATATAGTTTTTAAAAGCATGTTTTGACTTGTTTTTGAAGTGGTAGCGGGACTAAACCCGCTTTATACAAAAGTAAGTATGATTGATTTGAAGTGAAATTTTTATACTTTTCATTAAATTGAGCATGCCTACTTGAACTTTAATTGATTGTCCTGATGATTTGAAAGTGATTGGTGAATTATGATTTTTCTGTTAACTTCTGCCTGTTTTGTCTCCGATGTGGTCATGTTATTAGTGACCCTGCTAGTGGGGGTTAAACGTTAGCACATGTCGACATGTTATTGATAGAACCGATTCGTTTGAGTGACCCTGCTAGTGGGGGTTATACACCAGCAAATAGTGTAGCCTGCCAGTGGGAGATTTATAACACTAGCCATGACCTATAGAGGAGATGTCTATTTCGTTCCCATACTGTATCCATTTTTCGTGATTTGCACATGTTGGCATGCTATAAGTTTAATAAGGGGCACTCCATATTTTACTTACTGAGTTTATCTCATAGTTTTTCCTTGTCCACCATTTCAGGAAGTGAAGTCAAGGATGGGGAAAAACGAGGGGAGTGACGAGTTAGAAGGCTAGTCATCTTGTAAATCTGATATAGATTTTAGATATAGATCATGATCTTGTAAGCAAGATTTTATTGGAGATTTTATAAATTCATTTAATGAATTGTTAGTTTACAAGAGATTTGACCTTGAGATTTTGAGTTTAAGTCATGTTGGACATAGAATTATGTTGAGATATCTGATTTAAGTTATTGGATTGTCAGATGTAAATTGGATAAGTTCCGAGCCTTGTGCATTTGTGGGACCTTCTCACGAGTGCACGGCATTTGTTACGCCTCGGATTTAGGTTCTGGGGCATGACAAAACTCATGGAAAAAAGATGTCATCAAAGGTCATGAGAGTGTATGCATTTATATATTTAAATACTGACTCCTCATTTTTTTCATTCAAAAGTTTTTAAATATTTAAACTGTTGGTTTTTTATATTAAGATAATGTTGCCTCTTCATCTACCACATTTATTCATCAATTATTTTTATCATTTACAATTTTCAATTATTTGCCTATCTATCACTTTTATTATCCTTTATAATTTTCATTTATTTATAACTTATAATTTTCATATATTTTGCATATTTTGTTTCAACATTTTAAATTACTATAATATTATATTTTAAATAAATACATACCCTATTTAACGAAATTGGGTATAGATTTTGTGTATATATATATATTTATTTAATTATTATTATTTTATTTATATATATCCTATTTAATGCATATAGTAGCATTATATATATATAGATTTTGCTACTATTAAGGCCCAAAATGCATTAAGGCCTAAAAAATAAAAAATAAAAAATAAAAAATAAAATTTTATTAGAGTCTAGATAATTCTTTCATTTATCAACTGAATTTAATCCCTTTTTAAAAAAAATTATTTTAAATTGTGATCTTGTTTGGATACTTTAATATTTTCTTTTTTAAATTAAAATGATGACTATCTGATGCACTAAAATCACTTTAGCAAGTTTACTAGTCGGTCTAAGTAATATAATGATGAATAGAGTGTCAAACTTATGAGGATTGTGTTTAATTAAGTGCCAAAATAATTAATTTAAATTTATTTGAACAATCAAAAAGAGGGGATTTTAATTAAAATAACAAAAAGAAACTAACAATTAAAATAAAACTATCCAA
>BPVZ01000205.1:208865-220031 GCA_020521535.1 Rubroshorea leprosula | reverse complement strand
GGCTCAATTGAAATGGGTTGGTGTTGGGTTTGCAAATTTGATGAATTTCACCCTCAAACTTTTGATTCCTTCAACTGAGTCCTTTCTCGAGTTTCTTTTCTTCATTTTCTTCTTGAGTTTCCGTTTTTTGCATGTAGCACTTGAAAGAAAAATGAAGATATATTAGTTAAAGAAAAGAGAGATTATCATATTTTTATATTTTATGATTTTATTTATTTTTTTTTTTTTTAATTTTGTGATTGATATATATGTTTTTTTATATATGAAAAGTCTAAATAAACTGAATGAAAAATCAGGTTATGACACTTCTTGAGATGCAACTTCATCTAGGATGTGATTTTCCAAGACGCCAACTTCGTCTTTTCTTTTCTGAGATGCAACTTCATCCCTTCTTCTTCCTAAAATGCAACTTCATCTATTATGTGATTTTCTAACATGCAACTTTGTCTTTTCTGAGATGCAACTTCATCCCTTCTTCTTCCTAAGATGCAACTTCTTTTAGGATGTGGTTTTCTAAGACGCAACTTCGTCTTTCTAATATGCAACTTCATCCCTTCTTCCTCCTGAGATGCAACTTCATCTAAGATGTGATTTTCTAAGAAGCAACTTCGTCTTTCTGAGATGCAACTTCATCCCTTCTTCTTCCTGAGATGTAACGTCATCTAGGATGTGATTTTCTAAGATGCAACTTCATTTTTTCTTTTTCTTTCTTTCTTTCTTTCTCCTTTTTTTTTTTTAGATGCACTTCATCTCTTCTTCTCAATTGGCAATGATCATTCTGCTAGCTTGAGCATTTTTTTGAACATTAGACAGCTTCAAATTTTCCTGTGACTATCACAAATCTTTAGTGTATCAAAAGCAATATTGAATGAAACAATCATATTAAATGAAGCATCAAGTTTTTTACTCTTTAATGTTCCAACGAAAGTATGGAAATGAAGAATTAATATGAAAAGGAATGTTCAAAATTTATTAACGAGAAATGAAACAATGAATCGGGTATGAAGAAAGCTTTGAACATATAGCAATTAAAAGGTATGAAAAGCTTGCTCAATAATACTTCCACAATAGTGATATCATTCTTCCTCAACACATTGAAAAGACGTCCCTTTTATACTAGGTCGATGACCCAATCATAGATGAGCAAGCTACAAATCCTCTAATAAGGACTTTAAATTGGCTTATATCATGGTTTAGGGCTTGGCAAATTAGAAAGAAAGGATAAAATTGCTCAAAATTCCCTTTTTCCTTTGAATCCCTTCACTAATACTCTTCTCACCCCAAGTTCTTGATGTAGGACAATTTAGAAAGAAAATCGTCAGGCTTTTATAAGTTAGACGATTGCCTTTTCTTTTGGCTCAAAAAGGGTTTCTAGGGATAATTTCCATGTTCAACGGATACAGAAGAATAGCCTTTCATCATTGAATTCTTTACTTACTCATCATAAACGCTTTTCTTTATTTTGCCTAGACCGCCCTATTGGGTTTTCAACCTAGCTCATTTTTTTCTTTTTTTTTTACACATAGTATTTCTTGACAACATCTGCATTCATTGGATGTGGGAGATCATCACTATCAGGATAAGCTAATAGTAAAGCTCTTTTTGAAAAAGCCGCCTTCACAATGTAAGGACTGTCGTAGTTTGGAGCAAATTTCCCCTTGGATCCTTCTCATTGGGCAGAATTTTCTTCAAAACAACATTTCTTTCTTGAAACCTTTGAGGCTTGACCTCCCTATTTTATGCTGTAGCCATTTTGATTAGGTTGCAATTTAGGTTCTTCTTCTCTTAACATGTCGGTCAATTCAGGAAAAGGTTCTAATTCTTCATCAACTTCCATAGAATAAATCAGTTCATCAAAATTATGTGTAAGTTCAAGAATGATATCACTATTTGTGGATTTATTATCAGCAAACCTAGAGATGAAAATTTTGGCTAGCATGAGAAAATTGAATAAAGCAAAAGAAAATGAACAATCTAGCACATGAAGAGAGGGAATGAAAATGAAAGTACCATCATTGATTGAAAAGAACTGAATGGAACAATATTTGTCATGCCTACAATGCTTCATAAAATATAAAAGGCTTGTTTTAACCATCTCTTCTCATGGTCACAAGCTCAACCATAAGAAGATTGACACATTACGATTTAATGATAGGAACAGGAAGAATCTCTATTGTCTATTTGTCCAAAGATTCACCATGAGCAGGTAGAATAACCTTGTCATCATCCATCCCTTCATCAATGACACATATACTTAACTTCTCAAAAGAAGTGCTCAAACCATCATTATTTGTTGACGTAATTACCTTATGACCTTTATTGGAGTCTTTCTCGATCATATTAATTGTTGGACCATCATGTGTTGGTAAAGGGTTTTTGGTGATATTCAGACCAACAACCTCAAGTTCTGATGCAATTTGTAACTCCTTTACATTTATCAGATCTTGGACACAGTGCTTTAAAGCAAGACAATTTTCAAGGTCATGCCCAACACCTCCACTATGGTATTCACATCTTGCTTGTGGGTTATACCATATTGGAAATGGTGGATTTAATGGCACCATAGGTACAGGGGTAATAAGCTCAGCTGCTATCAACTATCGAAACACTTCAGTATATGACATTGGAAGTTTATCAAAATAGCGTCTCTTTTTCTCTTGTTGTGGACGACTTGTCCCAAAGGCATAAACGGGCCTTGGTTGACTTGTAAAAGTCGTTGATTGATAAGTTGGAGCTTGGAACCAATTGTTGAACTGCCCACGTGATTGATTATTTCTTCCATATGCCTTATAAACTGAACTTATAGTGCCATTCTCATTCTCCTTCTTTCAATTTTGACCAACTTTCTTTTGGACTAGAAACCCTTGAACTACCATTTTGGTATTGTTCAAGGAGACTCTTCATTGCTTGATAATCCATAATAATTCCAGACTTGATTCCATCCTTCACTTGTTCTCCCACAACAATCAATTGAGCAAAAGTGTAATTCACACAAGTTATTAACTTCTCACAATAAGGCCCTTTGGTTGACTTGATGAATAAATTACTCAATTCATGGTCAGTCAATGGAGGTTGAACTCGAGTAGCCAATCCACGCCATCTCTAGGCAAATTCCTTAAAGCTCTCACTTGGTTTCTTTTCCGTCTTTTGAATATCCTCTCTACTAGGAGCTAATGATGTGTTGTATTCATATTGCTTCATAAAGTTGTGAGTCAAATCATGCCAACTCTTAACTTTACTCTTGTCTAAAGTAGAGAACCAAGCATCTGTAGGACTTGTTAGACTATCCTAAAATAATGTATCAATAGCTTCTCATCATTGGCATAAAGGGTCATTTTCCTACAATATATAGTCAAGTGAGCATAAGGACAACCAGTGCCATATTACTTATCAAACTCAGGCAATTTAAACTTATGGGGCAGTTGAATGTTTGGGAAAAAGCACAAAGATGAGATGTCAACTGGTTTATTGGTTTGGACACCTTGCATCAATTTTAGTGTTTCCTTTGCCAATTACACCTTTGCTTTAGTTGGCTTGTCTTCATCCTTTATGATTGACTTAACCACTTGAGTCTTTACTTGATCATTTTCAATAGTCTAAACTATAGCAACCCCAGCATTCAGAACGAATGGTTTTGTCCCAAAAGCTCCAACAATAGTCGGATTTGGTGGGCAAGATGACATTGGCTCCTTTCCAAGAGTTAAAGTAGATGTGGTAATAGGGAGACTTGCCATAGGAACGTTTCCTTCAAACAAAGGATTTGTTGTCGAAGGTGCAACTAAGGTTGCTTGAAGAGATTGGAAAGAAGCCATCAATTCCTTCAAGGTATGTTTCATATTTTGACACGATTTTCTAGAGCTCCCTTCTCTAAATTAGCTTCGTTAGCCATCTTCTTTGCAAGAGCTTTAGTGAGAATAGGTGAATGAACTCTTGGATAATTCCTTTTAGGACCAATCTTTCAACACTTGAAGAAAATATAAGCATTATGAACAAGTCATGAATTTATCTAATTAGTATTTTGAAGGATAAGTTCCCAAAGTTCCCATTAATGAGTAAACCTAACTTCTAATTATTTATTTTTACACATGGATTTTTCATTGTCAAGAACAACTTCAGCCACTTGCATATAAAGGGAAGGGGAAATTAGAGCCAAGTAATTGTCATGCAAGCCAGAAACATGAGGAGATTGCCCCCTTCATGACCTTTTATATTTTTTTTAAGTAAAAGAAAAATAATGAGGAGGTTGCCTCCTTCTTATCTTTTTTTTTTTTTTTTATAATTTTATTGAGGAACTTGCTTTTTCTCTACAAGTAAAATTCAAAAAATGTGAAATTTTACTTCAAACTTTATTTCTTTATTTAAAATTTTGAATATAACAACTAATCATAAACTTTCATTTCTCTTTATTTTTCCAATATTCTATTATTTAAAACTCACATTCACAATATGCTTTTATCATCTTTGAAAGGTTTTCTACAATTTTTGAAGCCGCATTATGTTGATTTGGTGGAATAGTACGCTCAACTTCAACCATTTCAAAATAGATTCCATTGATCAACTTTTAAATGCATTGTTGGGTGACTAAATAACAATTGAAAATATTCTTCAATGGTGAGCATGAATTTAAACTCAAGAAAAACAAAGCAACGAAGATGTAGGACATAAAATCTTAGGATTACCCTAATGATTTCCTAGTCCAGCTCTACTTGCAACACATAAGCTATTCTTCCAAAATTCTTGTCAAACCTCACTTTACCAAGATTACTTAAACTATTCCAAGCAACAACCAAGTCTTTTACACAAGGTCTTTTGGTCTGCACAGAGAATCCTTTCTTGTGTAACTTGTTCTTCTTGGATAATGGTGAACATTCTAACTTTAAATTGACCCTTTTTCCCTTACTGTCCTTTTTCTCCAAAGAATCCATGTGTAAAATAATCAATTACCTATTTATTCAAGGAAAGAAAAAGGAGGGTTAATAAATGTCATACCTCTTGGTTGAATTCCTCACCTAAGAAACACAAAAACATTGTTTAAAAATAAAATACTCCTTACATGTCCTATGTATAAGGTTCTTAGACTTTGAAGGTTATTTGCTAAGCTGGCCACCCTAGGGTTAAGTTTTATCTAAGTCCATTACATGCGGTTTCCTAGTGGATCCTATACGATTAGGCTTTTTCAATTGCTAACTTCCATAAGTCAACAATTATCGACTTCCATAAAGTCAACATTACCAACTTCTATAAAGTTAACAAGAGGCATTTCCTGACCTAATACAGCAGCAACATTATGGCTGTCAGGCCATATTAACCCACAAAATGAACCTAAAAGAGATAAATCCCACTTCACAAGGAAAGCATTGCGCTTTGCATTGCTCCATGAGTTATCCATCTATCTAGAGGTCAGGTTCACCTCATCAAGGACAAAATGATATGCAAGTGAGGTGTGTGAGGGAGTATACACATAAAGTTAACATATGAAAATAACAAAAATATTAAATAAAATAACAAAATAAAAAACTCACAATGTACTCCATGCCACCTACAAAAAAAAGTTAGTAATTAAAAAACCCCAAAATTAAAGTATAAATGGTTTGACCCTTCAATGTCCCTAGTGGAGTCGCCAAAACTATTGACGTGTCAAAATGGATGGAGTTGCCATTTATCCAAATGAGGTGGGATAAATCACCAAAGTCTACGTTGAAATTGACTAGGTTTGAAGGGTCGATTAAGCATGGGGAAGGTGTTAGGCACCTCATAACTTCCATATAAATATGGTTATCACATGCTTTAATTTTTGGGGAGTTTTCAAAAAAATAAATAAGAATCACCAAGAGAAATAAACACAAAAAAAAAGAGATCAATTAAAACACCTCATTTTCTTTTCTCGTTTCTTTTTTTTTTGTTTTAAAATTTTTTCATTTCTATTTTTTTTGTTCATTGTTGTTTTTTTCTTTTTCTGTTTTTTTGTTTTTGTTTTTTTTGAATTAACAAATTTATATATCCATTTTTTAAAACCATTTGACAAATTTCACTTATTAAAATCTAGATTCCCTACATACATTATCATCTAAATACTAAAGATACTTAATAAATGAGATACTGTACAATATTTCTTGTTATTTTTTTTAATTAATATATACTTGTTCTGCAACTTGACAATTACTAGGCACTTGAGAACAAACTATTATACACCTTTTTGTTTCTTAATCCTAATTCCAAAAACAACAAAAAAAAAAAAAAAAACACAATTTCTGAATAAACAGATTGATTAATTCCCAAGTTCCTCATGTTAACTAGATTTCAGCTTTCCAGTTTAACACATAATTCATAATCGGGGAAATAACCAAATCCCGACAACCATTAAAAAAAAAAAAATGATTTGTAGCAAAAACAAAACATGAATATCAACCAAAAGGAAACAAAATTCTTAACTGCAACTTTATGACATGCAGATTAAAGAAAGAAAAGGAAAAATAAAACACACCTAGAGTGGAGAAACTCCAATTTTTATTTGTTGCAGACTTTAAAGTATAAAATTTCTTCCTTTGCTTCAGATTTCTTCCCCTCTTCTCTCTCAATTTTTCGAATGCCCATCTAAAGCCGAAAGCCCCCTTTTATACAAAAACGAAGAGAGCTGAATCCCTTTCTAGTTCTCAATCCTAATCCAAATCCCTAAAATTATAGATAATACTCCAATCCTATTCAAAATAGGAATTCTAAAACTAACCTAGTTCTTTACACATATTCCCTCTTTCAAGGCTAGATTCATACCTCTTAAAGATTAGGACTCCCAATCTAAATTGACTTCGAAAACATCTTCTGCGATTCTTGTTGAAGACTTCTAATCTGGATATTCCTTCGTACCGATGTAATAACCTATCCAAACTCGAGTAGATTTAGGGATAAACCAAAAGAATTTGGGAATTTAGGGAGAGTGGTTAGCGGCAAAGCAAGAGGAAGCAAGAGCAATCGTGAAAAATAAGGGCTAGGGTTCATTTGAACCCAGCCTCTCTTTTTATTTTTTTAGCCCATTGGTTAAAACGACGTTGTTTTGCCATTTCCTCCTTTCAATCCTTCAAGTTTTCATTTTTTACAAAATGGTCCATTGACTTCTAATTTTATCATTTGGCCCCAATTAAAATTGGGTTATGACACCCCTTACTACATCACCTTCTATTCTACCTTCCTTTATTGAGCATTCCACTATATCAGCACCCATTAAGCTACCGGAACCATCTTGCTCATTATAATTTAAATTTTGTTCCCCACAACCATTAGACAACATCCTCCTAACCTCCTCTTCCATTTCTTTCAAAAAGATGTTATTGCGATTGCAAATTTTTAAATCTGCAACATTCCTTTTTGCTTGATGTCTTGAGGCAATGGAAACTCCATTGCCACCATTGGCACTGCTTTTCAACAACGGTTCAACATCCTCTTCATTTACCTCTAACATGTCATCATCTTTAACCTCAAGTCTTTCCAATTGAAAATTCACTTGGTCATATGAGTCTAACTTTACATCTATGGAGCTCTATAATGACCAGGATTGATTTTTCTTCATCTTCATCACTCAGCAGAATATAATTGAAATTTGATTTTATTATGAGCAGCAAATTGTTAGAAGGCAGTTTTTGAGTAAAACCATACTTCTATAGATTGCCTTCTTTTCCCAGTAGAATTTCCTTTCTACAGAGACAAAACACATGAAAAACACAAACCCCTATGTTAAGTCCCAAACGTACATGTAAAAAGAAAAAGAACTTTTCAGATGAGGAACAAAGACATGAAATCAAAAGCAAATTAGATTGGTCTATCGTAAAAAGTTGAAGGATCAATAGCCAATTTGGCCCAAGTTGCTTGAAGCAAAGCAAAGTGAGTGTTTTTCTTGTAAAACTATGTGGGAGAAGGAATTAATGGTGAAGGAAGAATTAAATAAGAAAGAAGGACAAATTGAAGGGATCAAAGGAATTGTTGGAAATTAGATCCTAATGTTTAGCCATTATCTCTATAATTTAGGAAGTTTAAGTTGATTATTTGTTTTTCTTATCATTTAGGTTGTTATCTTTTTACATAAAGTTATCTTGTAAAGCCTATTTAAAGGTTAGTTGATTTTCATTTTAACGTGAGTTCGATTCCCATTCCATTTTCTTCTTCTTTGGAATTCCTTGGTTTTCTTAATATTTGGTATCAGACCCTATTCCTAGTAGATTCCATGGCTTTCAAAAATTATGTCCAGCCCTCAATCCCTTGTTTTGATGGTCATCACTATGACCATTGGAGTATGTTGATGGAAAATTTTCTCAAGTCCAAAGATATTGGAAAATTGTTGAAGTTGGAATTCCAGAACCAACGGGCAAGTGCAGATGATGCACAAAGGGCAGAAATAAGAAGGAAAAGTTGAAGGATCTCATGGCTAAGAACTATTTGTTCCAAGCCATAGATTGGGCTATCTTGGAAACAATTCTTAACAAGTCTACTTCCAAGACTATTTGGGATTCCATGACGAAGAAGTACCAAGGGAATGAAAGAGCAAAGCAACAACAACGCCAAGCTTTGTAGGTAAAATTCAAAAGTCTACAGATGCAAATTGATGAATCTGTAGATGACTATTTTTCAAGGACGATGGCAATCGCAAACAAGATGAGGATTCATGGTGAAAATCTAGAGGATGTTGCCATAGTTGAGAAAATTCTTCGGTCTATGACAACAAAATTCATTTATGTTGTCTTTTCCATTAACGAGTCGAATGATATTGAGGCACTTTCCCTTGATGAGTTGCAAAACTCATTATTAATTTATGAGTGGAAGATAGACCGCCAAGACAAGCAAGAGCAAGCAATGCAGATTTCGCAAACGCAAGCCTTGCAAACCATAGTTAATTCAAGGGCTGTAAGTCGAGGAAAAGAAAACTGGAAAGGCAGATCAAGATCTGACAGACTGAGATCTGGTAGATTGGAGGAAAGTTCAACCATTGGAAATTAAAAGAGATGGCAAAACAAAAATTATCAAGCTATAGATAATAGATCCAAATTTGTAGGCAAGGCAAATGTTGAATGCTTTAGGTGTCATAAGAATGGCCATTATCGTTCTGAATGCCATGCTAATCTGAATAGAAGAGAAAGTTCTAACTTCGCAGAACACAATCAGAAGAGTGATGATGCCTCTCTATTCATGGTCTATCATCCTAAAGAAGTCAGCGAGAAGAATGTGTGGTATCTGGATACTGGCTGTAGCAACCACATGTGTGGTGACAAATCTTCGTTTTTAGATTTGGATGAGTCTTTTTAAGACAAGGTGAAATTTGGTGATAATTCCACTATTGTAGTCAAGGGAAGGGGAAAGGTAACCATTCGTGCCAAAAACAATTCAGTTCAAACTATTGCTAATGTTCTGTATGTACCAGATTTGAAGTCAAATCTGCTTAGTTTGGGACAGCTTCAAGAGAAAGGATATGAAATCCTAATTAAAGATGGAGTTTGCCAAGTTCATGATCCAAAGCTTGGCTTGATTGTAAAGGTCAAGATGACAGGAAATAGGTTATTTCCATTGTACTTGCAAACCACAAATCTATCATTTTTATCCACCAAAATGAAGGACACAGCTTGGTTTTGGCATTACCAAGATGGACATCTTTATTTTGGTGGATTGAAGGCCTTGCAACAGAAGAAGATGGTAAATGGTCTTCCTCATTTTGATTCTCCTTCAGAAATTTGTGAAATCTGAGTGGTCAGTAAGCAGTGCCGTGATAGCCTTCCTAAAGACAGATCTTGGAAAGCAAAACGGGTGCTAGATCTGGTTCACTTTGATCTGTGTGGACCTATAAATCCAGTATCCAATGGATGTAAACTATACTTTATTACCTTTGTTGATGATTATAGTCGCAAAACATAGGCATATTTTTTTCAGACCAAGTCAAAAGCCTTAGCAGCCTTCAAAATTTTCAAAGTCTTGGCTGAGAATGAGGCTAGCAGATCTGTAAAGCTTCTATGAACAGATCATGGTGGTGAGTTTAACCCACAAGAATTTGTAGATTTTTGTGAATCCAATGGTATTAAAAGGCAACTCACAACAGCATATACACCCTAGCAAAATGGTGTATGTGAGAGGAGGAATCGCACAATCATGAATATGGTGCAAAGTCTGATGTCAAAAAGTAGCTTGCCTAAGGAGTTTTGGCCAGAAGCTATTAACTGGAGTAGACAAAAATTCCATATTAATATGTATATAAATTCAGTTCATCAAATTCCCCCAAACTTAAGTTTTACTCGTCCTTGAGTAAAATAAAAAACTAAATAACCAAAAAGAAAATATAACCTAACTCACTTTCGTAGGAATCACGATTGCACTTAGCATGTACAACAAGCCTTTAAACTCCTAGGTCACCCTAATGGATGAGTTGTGTCTCGTGAGGGTTTTTAGTAGATTTACCCACAAAATCCCAATGCAAGAATGTAACTATATGATATGCATGCAAAGAAAATTTAAGAATTAAAGTTCAATTAGATACAAAGTCTCTAATATTCAAGAGTTTTCATATATTCACTTAAAGTCAAATACTCATCCTATTCTTCACATTACTTGTTGAAAGATTTAGCCCATGAGCACTTAGTATGTGTGTGGAAATTCTTAGTAAGAACTCTCAAGTTTAGACCTTCACACCTTAGCACTTATTACTATTTTTTTTTTCTTTTTCCCCCCTTTTTTTTTGTATGTCGACTTTCCTTAGGCTTTCTAAGTTATCCATGTAATGAGATTTTTATCAATGACTCCCAAACCAGTTGGTTTTAGGGTATTAGGTGAAGAGACACCCCTAAGAACATACTTACTCAAGTAACAAAGGCCACAAAACATTCAACTTCTCTTTCTTTCTTTCTTCTTCTTTTTTTTTTTCAACCACACAACACATTCTTCCCTAAGTTATCACTTGTCTTTTGACATGAATACAAACACTTGTGATGAAAGCACTCGGTTACTCAACAAGTCATAAACTCAAAGTGCTTTGCATACTCATATTTCAAGTCACCATTTGACGTGAAAGTTGACATGGGTCTCATGCCTAACCCCCAGTTACTAAGTAACTAGAAACATTGGAGTAGAAATTAACAAACTCTTTTGTATTGGCTTCTTTTTTTTTTTTTTTTTTTCACCATCTCAAGTTTCCTT
>BPVZ01000205.1:158617-173052 GCA_020521535.1 Rubroshorea leprosula | reverse complement strand
AAAAATAAATAATTATATACTAAAATAAATTTTAATTATAATTATAACATAATATAATTTAACATAATCATAACTACATTTACAATCTTAATATCTCACAATAATCCCAACCGCGCCCTCAAACTAGTCTCATCTGAGCACTCATTATTCCCTAAAATGACCATAATCTGTGGAAATGACCCATTTCGCACTCCAAAAGTAAATAAAGTAAGCCACGGGCTGGGGACGCCCCCTCAAGTTTTAAAAATTTTTGCAAATTTAGTACATAAATTATTATTTTTTACCTCTTAAAACTTTTAAATATTACAATTATCATATAAAACTTTAAATTATTATTATTTAACCCTTTATAATTTTTATAATTTTTATAATTTTGCACACTTAACAACTTGAGACTAATATGAATTATAGTTTTTTTGTTATAACCATCATTTCAAATATGGAGAGAACTTTAGCATTTAATTTTTTTTTTTATTTTGATCATTTTGGCAAGGGATGGGCTTCGAACCCGCCCAAAGGAGGGGGGCAGTGCACCATCAATCTGGTTAATGCTAGTTGGCCTATTGGCTCAGGTGCAACTTTAGCATTTAATTAAATATTTTACGAAAGATGAGAAATTATAGCCTAAATAAATAAATTTCCAATATATAAAAAATAAATTACGAATTAAGACTCTTAATTAAACCCAATCTCAAAGATCTTCTTCCTTTAATTTTTAAAATTGTTTTAGAATTTTATTTTTAAATTTTTGTCATTTATTTTAGAAAGTGTTTTGATTAATGAAAAGAAGATAATTTTTAATAGGCAAATTAAAAAAAATAAATATTTTAAGATAAAAAAATAATATTTTGAAGTTATTTGAATTATCTAATTTATTGTTTAAGTGTTATCATGTGACATTGTTTTTTATTTTAATAAAACTATTTTTTTAATAAAAAAATTATTAAAAATAAAAAATAAAAAATATATTCATTTCGTAATTTTATTAAAATTCTAAAAAATATTAAATAAAACTATTATTTTAATAAAAAAATTATTAAAAATAAAAAATAAAAAATATATTCATTTCGTAATTTTATTAAAATTCTAAAAAATATTAATGACAAAAATTATCAAAATTAAAAATTTTATAACAATTATTAATTAATATTAATATAAAATATACCCGAAACACAAGTGGTGAAGAAAGAATTCCGCCTACTCAATTTTCTGACTTTTCCACTGAAGAAAGCATTGACGTCAACCAAAACAAGCAATCATTCAATCTCCAACTTTATCTTTTTCCCCGAACCAACCAAGGCGCGTTCCCAGCAACTACCCTTACTGTCTCCTCTTTCCACACCCCAGACACTTCCTCTATATAAACAGAGACAACCCTTAGTTAACACATCCAGAACAAAACCTCTTAAGCAATTCAGAGGTTCCTCTCAAGTCCGAAGCAGCTTCCAGCCTCCTTAAAATTGAAAAACAGGGGAGCCTCTTTCTTTCCCCTGTCTATATCTCAAGTAGTCTCAACAAAACAACAACACCAACACCATCACCATCACCATCACCATCACCATCACCATGAAGGTATGTATATATCATCAGTATCCATGATATATTTAATTTTGCATCAATCAATCAAGTATTCAAATTCTCTCTTTCGATTTATGCAGCAAAAGATGGCAATTAAGGTTTCGATGAACGGGCAGAAATCCCGATCAAAGGCCATGAAGATTGTAGTAGGACTTCCTGGTAAGAACAAAATCTAATTAATTCCTTCGTAACTTTACCTTTTCTTGTTAGTCTAGAGCACATATTACGAATTCGATATAAATTTGATGAATTGATGTATAGGTGTGGAGTCGGCCGCTTTGAAAGGCGACGATAAGACCCAGATTGAGGTGACGGGAGATGGAGTTGACGCAGCTCAGCTAACGATGTTGCTGAGAAAGAAAGTGGGATTTGCGGAGTTAGTGAGCGTGACTGCTGTGGGAGGAGAAAAGAAAGAGGAGAAGAAAGAGGATAAGAAAGAAGATCCCAAGGCGCAGCCTCTGGTTTGGCCATCTACAACGCCTTATTATATCTATGAGGTACCACCGACGAGCCAGTACCATGACCCCTGCTCCATCATGTGAAAGAAAGATTATGCATCTATGTTAATTAGCAATAAAGATTGAAAAATTAATATATGGAAATGTTTTTTTTTTTTATGTGTACTTGTTTGTTTTTTTTTTTTAAATATTTTAATTATGAAGTAGGTTCGAACCATTTCTCTTGAAGAGAAGATATGAATTTTACAAGAATAATAAGAATCACTTGATCCACAGGATCAATATGTACTAGTTTATTTAATCTTATAAAAGATAAGATATTGTATTTTGATTACTAAATCAACACATATATAATAACAAAATTTTAATATTCACAAAACAATAATTTACTTTTCACTTCAAGAGATAGTTATTAAGCAGCTTAACAATACCCTTCAAAGTCATTTTGTCCCTCCATATGATCATGGGCATATTTGCATTTTCCTTAACATACAAGCTTCTCATCATTGATGAGTTATCATCAATAGCTCCACAGTTTCACTCTTCTCTTGCTGACGATATAAAATGCCCTATGGTTTCACAGAAGCTATTGCATGTTATAAGTTTTTTTTTTTCCTTTCTTTTTTTGACAATAAAAAATTTTAAGTTAGATATCTATTTTTTAAAAGAGTCAAACTTATGATCAGTGTACATTTTATCTGCTGCTCAATAAACAGCATGACCACCATTGGATCAGATGGATTGAGCATGCTATAAGTCTTTCAATAGAACAATCCTTGAATCTATGACATTGCTTAAGAATTACTTCTAGTTTGGTGCAAATAATTCAAGTATTTCTTAAAACATTCCTATCCTGACAATTGTTGGGATTAGGCCCAACACCCGCTTAGGGCCGCTTGTAGCAGGCCCAACTACACACCCACAAGCCCGAGAGGAGGAGAAATACCCATGTGGGCATTACCACGTGGACCTATGAGAGGCTTACATGTGCAGATGTTTGTCAGCACTTGGGGCTATAAATACCCCCCAACTACCTCCAAAGAAGGTAATTAATCTCTACGCTTCTCTCTCTGCAATTACTCCTTGAAAGCATCTCTCTCTAGAATATCGAGTATTGCTGACTTGAGCGTTGGAGTGTTTTCTCCGAGGAAACAACCTCGGGATTTTCAGGTGTAGAAGCAGCTGAGGATTTCAACAGTGTTGGACTGCGAAGCTACCCAAACATTTGGCGCCATCTGTGGGAAACTAAACAAGAAGCTGTGTAGCTTAACTTGCTGAAAGACAAGATGGTTCGTATTTTTACAGGAGGTTGCCCTCCAAGAAATGAAATGGACGAACAGGAGGACGTTCAACTATCTGAGCTCGGCTTGAATGACTTTAGGCCAATGCCAAGAAACCTTTTCGTCGGAGGAGCAGAACAGGATCACCTAAGTGAAACGGACGACGATGAAAGAACACCAACTGGGTACGCAACTCAGCCTAAACCGTTCCAAGGTCCAACAGGAACGAGACAGAGACATTCTAGACCATACAATTCACAGCATGAACGACCTGAAAGGTCAACAGAACCTGCTCGGACAACCGAGCTTAAAGAGAGAACCAGAGTTCTCAAAATGGCAATGGGTAAAATCCTTGCCCGCCTGATCCCCGATGATCCCCTGATTCCTTTGTTGAACAGGGATGCACAAGGTTGTTGCCACTCGAAACTCCTCCGCTCTGAGCAATGTAGTAGTGCCGACCAAACCAAGGGGAAGCGGAAGGTTGAACAACGAGCCTAGCTCATCAAAACACAGCGAAGAACTGATAAGAAAGAATGTAGACCTTGAAAGGCAGCTACGGGACGTACAGAAATCCATCGACGAGCTGAAAAGCCCCAGGTCGCATCAACAAACCCTTGATTTAGATAGTGCCCCGCTGAACCTATCCATCACAGCGGAACCGTATCAAGAGGGGTTCAAAATCCCCCATTTAGAGACATATGATGGCTCAGGTGACCCAGATGAACACCTGCACACCTATCAGGCCATCATGAGAATCCAAAATGCCAACGATGCCATGATGTGCAAAGTGTTCCCAACGACCCTGAAGTCAACGGCAAGAAGATGGTATCATAAACTCCCCAAACACTCTATAGATTCTTACTCCCAGCTTGCCAAGCTATTCTCCAACAAATTTGCGAGCCAAAGGGAGATTAAACGCACAGCGACCGAGATGATGAAGTTCACCAGAAATAGGGGGAATCTTTGAGGGACTACATGCAGTGATTTAACAAAGCCACTTTGGACATCGATAACATCCCTGATACCATCTGTTTGTCTACCTTGCTGCATGGTCTGAAACATGGCCAGTTCCTAGATGACCTGTCGGAAAATCCACCAAAGACGTGGAACGAAGTCAATGACAGGTCGGCTAGCTTCATACTGTCAGAAGACTTCCAGTCGTCAAAGCGAGGAGCTGATGACAAACAGAGCAAAGGCAATGAGCAGCTACCAAGGAGGGAGGAAAAGAAAAAGCAGAAACTCAATGAACCATGGGGGAAACCAGCTGAATTCCCGAAATATGCTAACTACATCCCTCTGACCTTGCCGAGGTCTCAAATCCTGGCACAAATACAGCACTGGATTAGAAGACCCCCGCCCCCATTGCACGATTCTCCGAGAGTAGATAAAAGTAAACATTGTGACTACCATCGTGTGTACGGTCACAACACAGAGGAATGCTAGCATTTAAAGGACGAGCTGGAGTTCTTAGCTTGCAATGGGAAATTAGAAGGATATGTCCAGAAGCCTCATACCCAACAACCACCTCAAACTCACTTCGTGCAGGGGTATGACCGACCTCAGGGGCAGAGGTACCAGCTCGGCAATGCTCAGGACGTTTATTATGATAATCCATATCCTTCTGAGCAAGGCAAAGCGAACAGGGGCCGTCAGTTCAATAGGCGAGGCCAAGGGTAGAGAGTTGCCGCCCAGAACCAGAAAGACAAGAAAGGGGTAGGCTATGCTAGGATACCTCCACCCTCAAGCACAATAAACATGATCTCGGGTGGTATGCATTCCGGAGGCCAAAGCGCTCGAGGCCGTAAGGCGTATGCCCGGCAGGTGATGACCGTTGACAAGAACAGACCTTTGAAGCGGCCGTTCGAGGAGGCGGAGTGGGAGAATGCAACCATCACATTCAGCCCAGCAGATTATAAGCGAGCAGACGGAGAGCTAGACGTTATGATGCCTCACGTAGATCCATTTGTGGCGACGGCCCATATAGGCAATCATAATGTCAACAAGGTCTTTATTGATACGGGTAGCTTGCCAGATATCCTTTATTGGAGCTGCTTACAAAAGATGCAGTTGAAGCCGAGCTCGCTACAAAAATATGAAGGACCCATCTATGGGTTCAATAATCAGCTCGTCCCGGTAGAAGGAGTTATTACCCTTCCCATCTATGTGGGCTCAGAACCACGGTTCAGGATGGCTTCCGTTACTGTCCTGGTTGTCAAGATGGAGTCAACTTTCAATGCTATATTGGGAAGAGCCACCCTTTGCGAGTTGAAGACCATTATTTCTCAACCCCATCTTTGTATGAAATTCCCAACTCCTAAGGGGGTAGGAGTACTTAAGGGGAACCAGAAAATGGCCAGAGCCTGTTATCAAGATACGTTCAAGAAGGTTGACCTCGCTGCAACACCGGCAGGTTTTGAGAATCAAAGGCCAACTCAGCCCGGTCAGCAGACAATGAGCATATCAAACATCGAGCATCGACCTGAGGGTGTCGAGCAGAAGGCAGAGCCGGTGGAGCCAGTAGAAACAGTCCCTCTAGACCCTGATGTGCCAGAAAGGACGGTTAAGATCGGCACCAAGCTCACAGAAGAAGAACGGGCAGAGCTACTGGAATTTCTGAGGGTTAATCAGGATGTGTTTGCGTGGACTGCGGATGAAATGCCTAGCATCCCAACAGAATTGACAGTCCACAAGCTCAGCACAGACCCCACTAGAAAGCCGATGGTTCAGAAGCATCGCCTTTTTGGCCCTGAGAAGCAAGCTGCCACAGATGAAGAAATACAAAAGCTGCTACAGGCAGGCTTCATCATAAGATTCGAATACTCTGAGTGGGTGTCCAATCCGGTGCTAGTTAAAAAATCGAATGGCAAGTGGAGGATGTGTATTGATTTCACCAATTTGAATGAGGTGTGTCCAAAAGACCCTCATCCCTTGCCAAATGTTGAAAAGTTAGTAGAGCGGGCAGCCAGACACGAACGGATGAGCTTTCTTGATGCCAACTCGGGTTATCACCAGGTCCAGCTATTGTTAGACGACCAGGAGAAAACAGCTTTTTACGTTGGTGATGCAATCTATTGCTATGTGATGATGCCCTTTGACCTAAAAAATGCTGGCGCTACATATCAAAAGCTGGTACAAATCATCTTTAAGCTCCAGATCGGCAGAAACATAGAAGTGTATGTGGATGACATGATAGTCACCAGCGTGCGAGCTGAGGATCATATAGACGACCTAAGTGAGACCTTTCAAAATTTGCGTCGGGCCCAAATGAAGCTGAATCCCCTGAAGTGCACGTTCGCTGTAGAATCAGGAAAATTCCTAGGGTACGTGGTATCCAAGAAAGGAATTGAAGTGAACCCAGAGAAGGTTCTGGTCGTTCAGCAGATGGAGCCTCCCAAGACTGTAAAGGATGTGCAGCGCCTGACAGGTCGTGTAACCGCGTTGCACAGATTCATAGCTAGGTCGGCAAAAAGGTGCCTACCGTTTTTCAAAGCCTTGCGAGAGCCCAAGCACTTTCAATGGATCGACGAGTGTCAACGGGCGTTCGACGAGCTCAAGCAGTATCTGGCATCTGCACCCCTACTGTCCAAGCTTGTGGAAGGGGAGAGTTTATACGTATACATGGGGGTTACAGGAGAGGCAGTGAGCTCAGTCTTGCTCAAGGAAGAGAACAAGAATCAGAAGCCTATCTGCTACGTGAATAAGGTTTTACAAGGTGTAGAGCAGAACTACCCATTAGCAGAAAAAACTGCCTTTGCCTTGGTTTACACAGCTTGTAAGTTGAGGGCTTACTTCCAATCACATCAGATTGTTGTCTATACCGACTTGCCATTGAGAAAAATACTGCAAAAACCTGAACTCTCTGGTCGGCTTATTGGATGGAGCGTCGAGTTGAGTGAATATGACCTCAAATTTCAGCCGCGCACAACCATAAAAGGCTAGGCCGTTGCAGACTTTCTGGTGGAGTGCATCTCAGCGACTAAAGAAGAAAAAGCACCCGAACACCCAGTCTGGGTTTTGCATGTTGATGGAGCTGCTAACGTTGAAGGATTGGGTGCTGGGGCTATGTTAGTGGGCCCAGACGGCTTTAAGTCTAAGCACGCACTGAGGTTTAAGTTTCAGACGACTAATAACATTGCAGAATATGAAGCCCTCATTTACGGATTGAAGCCCTCATTTACGGATTGAAGCTGGCGTCCGAGCTAAAGGTGCAAAGCATTCAGGTGCAAAGCATTCAGGTTTTCAGCGACTCTCAGCTCGTTGTGGGCCAGGTGAATGGCAGTTGTGAAATCAGGGATCCCCAGCTCGGTCGTTATGCCTCTGTGGTCAATAGATTGAAGTCAATGTTTGTCTTTTTCCAAATTGATAAAATACCAAAAGCAGACAACCACCGAGTTGACGAGCTGTCAAAGTTGGCCTCCTCACAGGACCTTAACCCTCAGAGATCGACGATTGTCGAGGTGCTTGACGCCCCGAGCTACACCGATCTCACAGTTAAATGCCAGATGCTAAGCACAGATCCCTCCTCACCAAGCTGGACTACCTCGCTCATTAATTATCTGCGAAGTGGCGAGCTACCTGAAGATTCATCCGCTGCAAAGTTGGTCAGACGCAGAGCGGCACATTTCACTTTGATAGATAATCAGCTTTACAAACGAGTAGCCTCAATGCCCCTGTTACGTTGCCTTACTCCTTATGAAGCTAAGTACGTCGTGAGGGAAGTTCATGAAGGAGTATGTGGTACACACATAGGAGGCAAGACTTTAGCTCGAAAACTCCTTAGGCAGGGATATTACTGGCCAACTATGGTTGAAGACGCACAGAATTATGTCAAGAAGTGCCCAACCTACCAGTTCAATGCTGACGATATCCACATGCCAGGTATCCGAGCTCATTCTACAGTTTATTCTAACCTAGTGACTGCCTATAAACTGAGCATAAGTACCTTCCTCGAAACAGGGGAAATGCTATCATCTCTTACGTCTCCCTGGCCTTTTGCTCAATGGGGAGTCGACCTGCTCGACCCTTTCGTGAAAGGCAAAGGAGGATGCACCTAACTCATTGTCGCGGTAGATTATTTCACCAAGTGGATAGAAGCTAACCCATTGTCCACGACAACAGAAAGGAAAATAAAAGAATTCTTGTTTAACTCAATACTATGCAGGTATTTTTCGGTGACTTAAGCTACTGGCGCATTATATATAATCATAATTTGTGGCTCAGCTCGAACATCTGTTTCTAGGTTCGGCATACCTAAACAGATCATAGCTGACAATGGTCCGCAGTTTCGAGCCACAACACTGAGGTCATTCTGCAATGATTATGGAATTGAGCTCGCCTTGACATCTGTGTATACTCCACAATCCAATGGGCAAGCCGAGTCCGCCAATAAAATCGTCTTGCGTGGCCTCAAGACACGTGTTTTGGCTGCACATACTAATTGGGTTGACGAGCTCAATAAAGTGCTTTGGTTATGTCGCACTACACCCAGCTCAGCCACAGGCGACACCTCGTTTAGCCTGGCATATGGAGCTGAGGCCGTCATCCCTGTCGAGGCCGGATTGTCATCTGATAGATCAGATCGTCATGATGATCATGATAATGGGCAACTCTTAAGAGAGATCCTTGACCTAATGGAGGAAGTCAGGGAGATGGCTCGAATTAGAAACATGGCGCACCAAAGTCGTGTTGCAAAGTTTTATAACAAAAGAGTTCGAGCTCATCAGTTTCAGGTCGGCGATCTAGTTCTGCGTAAAGCTGGATTAACTAATACTTATTCGCACATGGGCAAGTTCGCTCCTAATTGGGAAGGCCCTTATATGGTTATTAATATTAAGCGACCTGGGTGTTACTAACTAGCAGATTTACAAGGTCGTCCGTTACCATTTATCTGAAACATACACAACCTTAGAAAGTTTTACAGTTAACATTTTGATGTTATTGTCTTAATTCAAATTATCGTCAATCAAATGTAAAAAGCATGTATAGAACAGTACAAAGCAATATACACAGAAATCTTGAAACAAAAGATTCGAATTTGTATTTCATCAATGAATTTTTACATGTGTAGTACATATGGTAAATGAGTTCATTGATTAACACAAAAATACAAAAAGAAATACAAAAAAGAGAGCAAAAAATCCTAAGCTAATCGTCCGTCAGGTCGATGGAGATGGATGCGTTGTTAGGCTCCGAAGTTGACCGAGCAGGAGATGGCCGATCTGGAGGAGAAGGAGCAGAAACAGCGACTGCAGCGGGCTGAGGCTGAGGCTGAGCAGAGGGGGGAGTGCTGGAAGGCTCAACAGGCACATCATGGGGGTTTGCCACCCAAGCCTCAAAACTTGGCAACCCCTCCGTGTCCTCCCCCTCTTCGATGACAGAAGGGGGCCACACGGGCAGCCCCTCTTCGTTGAGCTCCCATCTCAGCCTCACCCAGGTGTCAGAGGGTTGTGCAAGGCTCTTCCCTTCTGCGTTAATCTCCTCACCCTCAAAGAAAGCCAGCTCGCCGATGGGAAAATCAGCCCGAACTTGCAGCACCATCCCTTGAACCTCGTTGAAAATGTCTGTGGTGGTGTTGGCAGAGGCGATTGCAACGGCGTCCTGGAACATCTCTGCTCCCACTAGCCACTCTGCCCCCTGTGCACGGGCAAAGCAGATGTCGCGCTGGTGAAGCCTCTTGGTGCTCTCCAGGGACGCTTCTGCTCGGGCGACGTGCTGGTCGGCTTTGAACGCCCTTTCTCTCAAGGCACTCAGCTCATGCAGGGTCTTCTCTCTCTCTGACTCTGCCTTCCTAGCTCGTTCCTCTGCATGGCTGAGCTCCTCCTTTGCAGCCTGGATGCTAGTGTCCTTCTCCACCTAAGCCCGTTGGAGCTCCTCCTTCAGCTCGTCTACCTTACGGGCTAACTCATCAACTCTGCTCTCGGCTGACGCTGCCCGGTTAGCCATCTCCGAGCTTTGTAAATGATTGACCTCGTCAGCCAAACTGGCTTTTTCAAAGGCCAGTTGCTTACAGCTATGCTCTAGCTCGCGGTTCTATGCCCGAGCTCCCTGCTCGCACTCGAAGAGTGCGATAGTGTAGCTGAACACCTGCAATACATGTTCACTCGTCAATTTATAGCAAAAACATGATAAAATGCAATAATGAGCACGGCAAGTATACTTACATCCATTAGCTTTATTAAAACAGCATGTCCTCCATGCTGCTAAACGTGCCCCTTTGCACGCAGCCGGTCTACAGGGGGCACAAAGTTCTGCATACCCTGCAGCATAGCGGTCTAGTACTCAGTCCGGACGTAACTGAAGCAGTCCGGGTATGCGATCCTTGGCCCCGTCACAGACGACGAGGCTGGTGCGGCCTCAGCAACCTCGCGAACTGGCGCTTGGGGCACGCTGGCAGGTCACACAACGGCAGCAAGGGCGGGCTGCAAGCCAGTACTTGTCCTCCACCGGATGAGTGGAACGTCGTCCTCTGCATCGGAGTCCTCCCGCACGCGCCTTCTTGAGCTTGAGGGCACAGGCTCTGCTCGTTGCTCGACACGCGGCCTCTGTGCCGAGCTGGAACTCTGGTGCTGAGAGCTGTGCCCCGGTGCAGCAGGTGCCCGCTCGTCAAAGCGGGACTGACGATGGGAACCAGACCCAGCTCCTTAGCTCCTTGAGCCTTGAGCTCGCTGACGTTGCCTCTCAAGGATGTTGCTCATTTCTCCTACATAAACAAAGGCATAAGACTCAGATCGGCTACAAACTATACTATACTATAAAATATACCTTGAGAGTGTAGGTTTGCCACGTCGACAAACCCACGAAGTGCGATCTGCTCCGGGGTAACCAAGGCTTCCAAATCCACCAACCCCCTCGCCTTCACATAGTTGAGCAACCGGTTCTTCAGCTCAACATCACCAATTGTCAACTGAGGATAGTTCATGTATGTGTTCGACGTACGCTACTCTGACAGCCGAGTGGTGAGCTCGTTATTAATCCTCTCAGTTCGTGTATCGCGGATGAAAATGAACTGTCTCTTCCACCTCGCCACTTTATTTCTGATGTTGGTGAAAATCATCATCTTCTCTCTCCCAGAGATGTAATACCATCTCATACCGTTGGTGGAGGGACACAGCCGGCACAAGAAGAGTGACTTGAAAACCACCGCCCTTGCAGACATCCCCAACCTTTCGCACAACAGCATAAAGTTTATCATAGGCTTTATGCTGTTGGGAGTAAGTTGCGAAAGGGCCAGCTCGTACTCTGCTAGGACGTCAAAAATTAGTCCGAGCAGAGGAAAACGTAGACCGATGTCGAAGTGGTCTACATATACTGGCACCCAGCCCGTCCTCGATACTGAACACGCCCTTTCATTTGGTGTTCCAGCTCGGATCAGGATGGTTTTGGGGATCTAGAACCGCCTCACCATCTCTTCCAGCTTCTTATATCCCTTCACTGTGGCCGCATCATCTGCAACCTCGTGGTGCAGCACCGCCTTGAACTTGAAGCCGGCCGGGAGGGTTTTTGGAGCCTTACAAAGATTGTCCAGTTGTCCACTCAAAACCTTGCTCTCCCACCCTTCGAACACCGCCACCTCCACTGCTGCACTCGTCACCGGTGCATTGCAGCCAACCTCCTCAACACCCTCCGCTCCACTGGGTGTCTCTTCCGTGGGCGAATCACAAGAGGTTGACGACCGGTGGCTCTCAGAACCACCACCCACGCTTGAACTGGGGCTACTCTCCGGCATGGTGGTTCTGGGCGAATCCTGCAACTCCGGCGGCACTATCATCGCGATAGGCTCCACGGATATCACATCAACCTCTTCGTCTTCACCTTGGTTACCCCGGAACTCTTGTGCATCATGGAAAGAAGCCATTTTTACCTGGGTAGTTGAAGGTGAATGTGCTTTCACTGGAAGTCTTGAAAAATGGCCAAGAGTGTCTCTGCAATCTCCTCTGAAAAACGTACGAATGTGTTGTGCAATGAAATGAAAAAATGACAAAGTGTTTGTTTTGTTTTGGGCGTTCAGATGGTGCTCCGTAAACACCATACGCGTGTTTACGGCCCCCCAGTTAAGCGTGTCCACGTAGCAACCATTTATGATTAAAAACCCAAAATACGCCGTCTGCAACTGTCACGTCCCCTCAAATGCTGAGCCAACATTTATTGCGGGGAGGCAAAAGGGTATCTGTCAAAAGCAGAGGAATACCAAACGCCCTGAGCAAATATTCTTAGAGATTTGCCATGATTCAAATTTCGAAAAATCTCAAGGATCAAATCGTGCATAATCTCAGGGATCAGCTCGTGCATAATCTCAGGGATCAGCTCATTGCAAATTCGGGATTTATCTAGATCTACCGTAATTCAAAATTTGAAAATCTCGAGAAATCAGCTCGTTCCTAATCAGAAATCTCTTCAGAGAATCCCAACTCAATAAGTCTTTAGAGGCCAGGGCGTTACAAATCTTGGGTTCACCCCGGTTGTGAGCATCGAACGTTAAGATGTAACCCACTTCCTCAGATTTGCCTTGCATCCCAGAGGTTTATATTGAAATAGCGTCGGAGGTTGCTCATTTCAGCCCGTCATGGGTGGTTGGTTCAGCTCGTTCGCTGCCTACTCACCTTTGCTCCCTTCAGAGAATTCATTATGCACGGTCACCCTTGTACGCCTGCTCGTCTTGTTGATTAGCACCAAGCTTGACTGGTTTTAGCCTCAGCTCTTCATTCCTGCTCGGCATGAATCTGGCGTACACCTGCACAATCAGCTGTGCATGACGTCTTCAAACCGCTCAGGTCGTTCATGTATGAGGTCGATCATGAACGCAGAACATCACTCCTCATCCTCCAGGTCGAACACCTTGCTTGCTAGCGAGACTCTCAGCCCAGTTCGTCAACCGAACACCGAGGGGGAGTAATGTTGGGATTAGGCCCAACACCCACTTAGGGCCGCCTGTAGCAGGCCCAACTACACACCCACAAGCCCGAGAGGAAGAGACATACCCATGTGGGCATTACCACGTGGACCTATGAGAGGCTTACATGTGTAGATGCTTGTCAGCACTTGGGGCTATAAATACCCCCCAACTACCTCTAAAAAAGGTAATTAATCTCTATGCTTCTCTTTCTGCAATTACTCCTTGAGAGCATCTCTCTCTAGAATATCAAGTATTGCTGACTTGAGCGTCGGAGTGTTTTCCCCGAGGAAACAACCTCAGGATTTTCAAGTGTAAAAGCAACTGAGGATTTCAACAATGTTGGACTGCGAAGCTGCCCAAACAACAACGAAAGAAAAAAGGCCCAAAGGAAATAAGACAAAAAATTAGGGATAGGATCAAATTTCCTTGTCAATCCTCTTCGTAGAATCATCATGTCAGAGGTTGATAAGGATGGAATTTGAGATGAAGGGAGTTAATTTTGTCTACTTCAGATCAATGGTTGGGGAGAAAAGATGTCGATTTGGACGATCGAGATGAGAAAAAGGGTATAGGGCTAGGGCTTCGCTTTGATTTTTGTATAAATAAAGGGATGAGCAGAGAAGAGGAAGATTTGTTTTTTTGGGGGAGGCCGTTTGGGGAGAAGGAAAGCCGAGAGAAAAAAAAAAAAGAAAAGAGAAGCAGCAGACAGAAGGCTTAGGGAGAATTCCAGCCTAATTTTCGTGCTATCTCGGTGATTCTTCCGGTGATCATTCTGCTTATTTCCACTGTTTTCCCGTGGGTATGATTTTTCAAATCTGAAAGCATAAGGGCATAATCTAGCTGTTTGGCCTCCAGGACTACCCAAAATGGGGCAAAAGGTACCCATTTGCCCCTTAACTTTTCGACTTTTAGGGTTTTTGCCCTCCATATTACAATACATGAATTTTTACCCTCAACGTTTTCGAGTTGAGGAAATGAAGCAAAATTTAACGCCGGAATGTCACGTGTAGCACGTGCACCGTTGTCCTCCATCAAGTATGCACATATCAATGCCACCTCAGACTTTTTTTTGACAACTTGACATGCCAACTTGGACCCAAGGTTTCAAAAAAAAAAAAAAAACAGATGAATGCTAGGAAACCGTCTGACTATTCACTTTCCTCTTCCCTTCTTCAACCATTTCTTCAACTTCTGCAAATCTCTAACATCTCAACCAATCTATTCACT
>BPVZ01000205.1:88522-99744 GCA_020521535.1 Rubroshorea leprosula | reverse complement strand
ACTTGTCCCACCTTATAATTTGGACGAGTGGCGACTCCCTTCTTTTTTATATTTTCACACTTAATAATCCCATTTTTTAAGTGGTCGTCAACAGATTGGCGACTCCACTGGGGACTGAACCTAGAATCCTTGGTTTCCATATTCTAGGTTCACGAGGGTCGAGCTAATACTTTAACTTTGGGGAATTTTCAACTTTTGATTTTTCTTTGTTTGTTGAGTCTTTTGTGGGTCTTTGTTATTTATTACATGTGCTTATTGCATGTTGCTTCTTGTTGGTTGCTTATTACGTGTTTGCTCATTGTTTTAATGGTTGCTTTGATTATTTTTGTCTTGGAGTGATTATCTTGTCATATCATGACATGCATCATACTTTGCTAACATGTTCATGCATCATATCATCTCACATGCTCATGCATTATTGATATTATATGCTTAATCATCATGCATCATGCTTACATGCCTATTTGCTTGTGTGTGGATATACTCACCTTTTGCACTTGGCTATGGAGTACTCAGTGAGCCTCTTCCCTCTTGTGCGATTATTTGTATTTTGTTGCATGCTAAGCGTTGGTTGCTTTATGTTACTAACCTTCTGCATTTGGCATGGGAGTACTAGGTGAGTCCCTTCCTGCTGTGTAAATAGGTGTGTTTGTGGATGCTATATTTGTTGAGTGCTTTACATGCTTTATTTGATTGTCGTGGGATATATGTTGCTATTTTTGTGGTTGCTATTTTTGTGGTTGCCATTATGCAGGTTATTGAAGTGTCATGCCCTTTGCACACACTCACTCTCATTTTGCATTAGGTCCGTGTCGGAGGTGAACCCGACCTCTAGTCTGGAACCCTTACGAATCTGGCTTGGAAGAGCAATTCTTCCCGCTTTGAGGAGTAAGATCGGTTCTCGTTAGGTTGTTTCCATTGGTTAATACGACACCTGACGATGTAATATCGTCCTGTGTATTAGCTTTTGGAAATATCTCCCGTTGATTCCGAAAGGATAAACGGTTGAGAAGGCCTAACGCCCTTTAGGAAAACATGTAGTAGCCTTAGAGAGATACCAGCCTTAGGACATGTTTCCCGTAGTATCCCACCCGTGAGGTTAGGCTTCCCGTGTTTAAGACACAAAAGGGGCATTTTACTTCACTAACCTTTGTTTGCGCATATGGCAGCTTATCTTTATATTCTTAAAGAGGTATGGCATGTGACGGTATGATTTATGTTTAACTCTTTTAAGCTTTCTGTTTAGGTAACATTGTGCATTAGACATGGATTTTACCGAGGATACAGTTAGACAAGGGAAGAGGCATGAGGAGGACATCACATCTCATTCTATCGCTAAAAAGGCCAAGGGGTCCATCTTTTCAGTCAATACCTCCAAACCTGACTTGAAGTTGTTGAAAGAGGCTTATGGTTTGTTGTCTTCTAAGGAAAAGCATGACTTTGAGGTCCGATTTGGGTGCATTGTGGATTTATTGTCAGTAGTGCCGGATTGGGATTTGTTCAGAGCTATGTTGAAGTTTTATGTGCCTCAGTATCAAGCTTTTGTGTTCCCACAGTTCGAGTTAGTGCTTACCATTGATGAGTACCATCATTTCCTTCGGTGTAGTCCTGCAGTGGATTCTTGTTCCTTCACTCCTCAAGTGCAACATATGCAGTTCACGCAAACAAAAGTTCAGGAAATGTTGCATGCCATGTGGGGCTTTTCATTTGAATTCTCACGACCATTGGTGACGACAAGAAATAATTCTTATGGGTTTGATTGGAATGCAGCATTAATGGCCTTGGGAACAAGATTAGGAGGCATGACATCTTCTCAAAAGATTAACTTTGTGGCGTTGGGAATCTATGGCATGGTGATCTTCCCTATTCATGTTAAAAACATTGCACCTATGGTGATAGTTTTCTTTGAGTAGTTGTTGCACACTTCAGCATTTAACCCCGCTCCTACAGTGGTGGCTGAAACTTTGAGGTCTATGGGAAATGTTCGAGCAGAAGGATCCGGTCGTTTTTTGAGTTGCATTGAGTTATTCACTATGTGGGCACATGGTCACTTGGGGAGTCCTCAATTCGAAGCTTTACTTGGTGTTCCTATGAAAGATAGAAAGGTGGAAGATTGGCATCGATCACTTTTGGCTGCAACAGTTAATGATGTCAGGTTTGTCCTCCCGACTTGGAATGCTACTCATTATCTTGCTCCACCCGAAAGACGTCACTATATTCCCTTGTTGGGTATTCATGGAGGGGTTACGTATTCAGTGGAATTGGCATCTCGTCAGTTTGGAAAGGCACAAAGCGTTCCTTATTTTGATGATGCATTGCACTCACATTTTGACTATGCATCTTCTCCGGTGATAACTAACAAGATATCCGAGGCACATGGGGCGTGGGAGAAATGTAGAATGCTACCTATATGGAAGGAGAAAGGGACTAGGCTGCAATATGACCAATGGAGACCAAGTTGGATAGCTAGGCTTTCTTTGCCATTGGAGGTGACAAATACAAAGAACTCTACCATCATGGATTTGACTGCCAAGTTGGAGTTCACCCATACCCAAAGGCAACAGTTGCAAAAGAGGTATGATGAATTAGCTTTTGATCACGAGTTGCTTGAAAGAGGAAAAGAGTTGTCAGATCAGCAAGTGGTGGAGTTGAAGGACAAGATTGCCTCATTGGAAAGGGATTTGGCTGCGAGTAAAGAAATTTGTGGAAAGCAAAAGAGGAGCTTGGACTTTGGTGAAGAACAAAGGAAAAGGCTACTGCGAGTAAAAGCGGATCTTAAAGCAAGAGAAAAGGAGAACAAAGAGCTTATTGAGAAGGTGACTAAGCAGCAAGAGTTGAAAGGAAAAGTGACTAAGTGGAGGAATGCTTACAACAACCTATTATCTGATTATGATGCTCTACAAAAGGAATTGCAAGCAGCAAAGCAATCAAAACAAGGGAAGAAGGAGAGTACAACTTGAAGAACTTGGGGAAAAATGGGTTACTTAGGAGCTTTTGTACGAATGTCAGAAATTCAAATTTGTCAATGAAAACTTCTTTGAATGAATACAATTCTTCTTCCTTGTCAAAAGTATATCCGATGAAGTAAAATCCATGATTTAGGATAAAAATTTTAATTTTCAAGTCTCATACCACATATACATTCCTATTCAATTACACTTATCATTAGCTATAATCTTTGGTCATCCTCTTATTAATATCTTTGTTTGGTCATTTTTGTTTAGTTCTCAAGCTCCTTTGATTGGACCATCTGTGACCTTTGAAAAGAAATATGGATTCTCACACATCCAAGGCACAAGCTTCTTCGCCCAAGACTTTGTTGGAGTTCTCTACTCGTACTCAAAGGCTCAATGAAGAAACCATCTCCTATTTGCATCAATTGACAAAGGACAATGAACACCTTCGCAAAGCCAATGAGCAATTGGAGGAGCAACTACAAGACATGACTATCAACCGTAATCTTTACAAGATTGCCATGGAGGACATGTGCTATCAACTCCAAATCGAGAAGCAAAAGAACCAAGCCCTTCTTGAAGAGGACAGTGACCTGCGTGAAATTATCATTGACATAGCCGCCTTGGTGTCCCAATTTGAGGGAAGGATGGCAGAGACTCATCACCACATTGCTCAAAGGACCCATCCGATTGAGAGGGGATTCTTCCAACCAGTCTTCGACTTTATCTTTGACATTTCTAATATGCTCAGAGGGCTGTATTAGAATTCATGTTCTGTAATGAGTAGGTTTTAGCTTTAAAAGAATGAAGGTTTCTAAGCACTTTGAATGCAACTTTGTAATGCTTGCCCATTTTGTCTAAAGTGCATTCCTTAGTTTATCCTAACTTTAAAAGAATGAATTTGTAAGCACTTTGAATGCAACTTTTGTAATGCTTGCTAACTTTGTTTAAAGTGCATTTCTTTAGTCAATGAAATGTCATATTTTAGTGCAATTTATTGTAAAACAGGAAAAATAGCTTTGCAAGATGGGAATGTCAGTGTGAGAATCCATATGAAATTTCAAAAGGAAACTCATGGTCCAATCGAAAGGAGGCTAAATTCCTTTTAGTTTTCTAATTTTTTCCTTTTATCTTTACATTTCTGTTTGTAGGTAAAAATTCTTTAATCATAGCTCCAAAGCGAAAGATCTTGAAAAAGCGACGTTCTCCGTATTTGCTCAGATCTAGAGTCATGTCCGAAGAAAATATTGCTACTAATCCGGAAAAATCAGCCGTTGATGAAAGGGTTGATAAACTAGAGGCTACAATGCAAGCTATGGCTACAACTCTTCAGGCCATCAGTCTCACGTTGTCAAATCTGACCACTAGTTCTGTTTCTTCATCTGCAACCTTGGTGCCTATAACGCCTGCCTCATCTGTTCCTATTCCGTCATCTACCATTGCACCGAGTAATCGTGCTAAGGCTCCTATGGTCACACACTTACAGTTTCCTCCTATTTATGAGAACCAACCTTTAGTGGGGGAGTCGTCTTCACATGCACCTGTACTTGGGGAAACCTCACACCTACCACTCGAGATGAACAATCCTATCTTGCCCACAACCACACCCTTTACCTTTAACATGCCACCTGTGATGGGACAAATGCCAGCTACTCAACCTACCCCCTCGGTTGAGATGTTGAGGCCTGTTTTAGAGGACGGGAGATCGAGGGAGGTTGATCACAAGTTGCAACAGTTAGAGGAGGCGTTGAAAGCGATGCAAGGGCCACAGTCTTATGGTTCTATTGATTTAGATGATCTCTGCTACTATCCGGGAATCCAGACAAATTTCAAGTTCAAACAGCCGGATTTTGACAAATATGATGGCTCAGGTTGTCCCTATGCTCACCTGCAGATGTACGCCAGGAAAATGGCACCTTATGCCAATGATGAGAGGGTGTTGATTCATTACTTTCAAGACAGTCTGTCAGGCCCGGCAAGCATTTGGTTCTCCATTCTCGACAAAAAGAAGATTCGCACTTTTAAGGATGTGTCTCAAGCTTTCATGAAGCAGTACGAGTATAATATCAGTCTAGCTCCTACAAGGGATAGCTTACAGAGGGTCACCAAGAAGGGTAATGAGAGTTTTAAGGAGTTTGCTCAGCGATGGAGATCTGAAGCAGCTAAAGTCATTCCACCTCTCGCCGACAGTGAAATATGTTCTCTCTTTATTAAGTCAACTACTGGGACCTTCCGTGCATGGTTAGCTCCTTGTGTGGGGTACACTTTTGCTCAATTAGTGATGGCAGGGGAACAAATTGAAGATGGACTAAAGACAGGTATTATTATGGACTTTCAAACCATTCAAAGGCAATTAGAGCAAGCCAAGATGGGAAGCTCTGGATCTACTTCAAAGAAGTTTGCACCCAAGGGGAAGAGAGAGGATGAGGACACTTTGAGTCACATCTTCACTAGTCGAGCCAAGCCAGTTCATAATGTGGGAAATGCTCCTTATAATCAGCAACCTCAATTACATTATGCTTCGGCCTTTAAGCCTTCCACCTATCCTCAAAGGAGGCCAAACTTTAATACTCAAGCTCCGACTAGGCGGCAATTCCCACCCATGAATAACCCGAGGGAGTTCACTAAGCTTCCAATTCCTTACAGTGAGGTGCTGAAACAGTTAGTTGCAGTGGGATTGATGGAGACAGTGCAAGCAAACCCTATTCGGCCGCCTTATCCGTTTTGGTATGATCCACAAGCTAGGTGCGAATATCACAATGTGGTGGGTCATGGTACCGAATATTGTGCAACTTTGAAACATAGGATTCAAGATCTCATTGATGAGGGTAAACTTCAGCTTGATGCTAAGGAAGCTAAGGGTACTCCAAACATCACTCAGAATCCTCTCCCTCCACATGGGCCACCCACCATGAATATGGTTGCTTTTGATGAAGTTGATAGATCCGTGTTGAAGAATGTCAGTTCTTGGTCTCTTGATGAGTTGTTTGCCATTTTGATGGAGTATGATCTGATTCAGCCGCTCGCACCAATGAGCTTGAATGTTTTGCCAGTGATGATTGATGAAGTTGTGATGTGTCCTTATCACTCTAATATGAAAGGGCATGCTTTGCGAGATTGTGGGGATTTTCAGAGAAAGGTTGAGGAGTTGCAGGCAATGGGATCTTTGAAATTTATATCTACTCCAGAGTCAGAGAAATCTATAGCACCAGTGACTGAGGAATACCCGACCAAAGAGAGGCCATATACTCTACAGAGTATTAAAAAGGCACAAGTCATCAGTCAAAATTCTCAACAGCCTTATGTCTTGAAAACCTCTCTTAGTGAGCCATCTGTGGGAAAAACATCATTTGTGGTCAATAGCCATATTCCTTATTCATTTATGGCCACGCCTCAACATGTTACCATTATGGATCCTACAACTAATGATGTGTCCAATATGACTCGTAGTGGTCGGTGCTATGTGAATCCTGAAGTGGAAGAATTAAGAAGGGCTACCTTGAAATCAAAAAACATCAGAATTGAAGAAATGCCAGAAGAATTGCCTAAGAAGCTAGTGTCAGAAAATGAAGTTGCAGAATTTCTAAATATTTTGAGGAAAAGTGAGTATAGCATCATTGAGCAGCTCAATAAAACTCCTGCAAAAATTTCTGTTTTAGAATTGATGCTGTCGTCAGAGGCTCATCTTGATGCATTGCTCAGAGTCTTGAAAGAGGCTCATGTGCCTAAGAATATTGATACTCAGAAGTTTGGGACCGTGGTTGGGGCAATCTTGGCTCCAAATTATATTAATTTCACTGATGATGAGATTCCTGATGAAGGAAATGGGCATACCAAGGCTCTTCACATTTCTGTTCAGTGTAAGATGATGAATGTGCCTCATGTGTTGATTGATAATGGGTCAGCCTTGAATGTGATCCCTATGGCTGTTTTGAAGCAATTGAAGATGGATGAGTCTCACATGAATCAGTGTAACACAGTGGTTCGTGCTTTTGATGGAACAAAAAGAAGTGTGATTGGAAAGATTGAGCTTCCAGTGGAAATTGGTCCTGTGACTTTTGATGTGGAGTTCTTTGTTATGGACATTTCTCCTGCTTTCAATATGCTTCTTGGAAGGCCTTGGATACATGTGGCGGGAGCAGTACCGTCCACTTTGCATCAAAAGGTCAAATACATTGTCAATGGTGTTCTTGTCACGGTGAATGGTGAGGAAGAGCATGTCATCCGAAAGGCTACAACCATCCCATACCTAGGAGTTGATTCTGGAACTTATGAGCCCTCTTATCACTCAATGGAGTGTGCTGCTGCTTCTTATATTCATCCAAAGTTTAGAGGGAAACGGGCTGAAATGGCTAAACCTGTTAAAGTTGCTGCTAAAATCATGCTTTCATGTCATTATCAGTTGGGAAAGGGTTTGGGATTGAATGGACAAGGAATTCTTGAACCTATTGAAGTAATTCAAGCTTGGGGCACTTTTGGTTTGGGATACAAGGCGAAAAAGGAAGATTGGCAGAGAATGCGTGCTACTAAAGCGGAGAAGCGCCTTGCTAGACTTCAAGGGAGAGATCCGAGAGATGAACCAATGTGGGTGCCACACATTAGAGTTACATTTCCACGGCCTGCTGAGATTTTATATCCTTCTTTTGATGGATATGTGGTGAAGCACATGAATGTCTTATATGTAGACCCAAAGGGTATTGTTGTCACCAGTGGACTGCTTGAAATTGGAGAGTGTTCAAAGCAAGCACAATTAGAGGAGGTGGTTGTGGAAGATGTTACTGATGAAGTCTATTCTAATGATGAGGAAGATTGTTTCGGCTTCAACAACCTCTTTGAGTTAGCCAACATGACAGATCCTAAGGAAAGGTGGAGGAGGATGCTTGCTGAAAGGGTATTTATGGAGGGGCACCCCAACTTCCATCTTGTGCATCATGCGAAGGCTCCAATGGCTTCACATGAGTCTATGCTCCTTGAAACCGTGAAAGAAGAATCACTATGTGACTCATGGGGAAATTTGACTATAAATGCCCTAGAGGAGGAAGAACCGGAATTTGATAGGGGAATTTCTTTGGTCAATGGAAGCTCTCAGGCTAATTGGACAGTAGAACTTCTCCCTGCAGCTTTCATCTCTGAGTAAGAAGAGTCAGCCTCTAGTAGTTCTGCTTGTGACTACATGAAGGGAGGGATTCAACAAGCACTTTTATATTTTCTGAAATTTATGTTATCATACTTCTAGTATTCCCATGCTTTCCTTTTCAATGAAACATGTTGCAATCCTGCCTATCATTGTAAAAAATCATCATGATGCAACTTTAGTTAAACTTTTCATTGTACAAGCCACTCTTTAATGATATATTTTATGAGGTTATCCAGTAACATGTTCCTATCTTTGCTTTATTATCATTTGGCCATTTATGTATTCCATCCCAAATTTTCAGGCCTGCTAATGACGAATCTTTAAACAATGACGCCATATCAGACTTTATATATGAGATTGATGATCAGACCTATAATGGAGAAGACAATGAAAATTTTGATCCTTCTCATGAACTAACTCAAATGCTAAGAGAGGAAAAACCAAAGCTGCAACCAAATCAAGAGACAGAAACCATTAATCTGGGTACTGAGGATGATAGAAAAGAGATAAACATCAATGCTCATCTATCTTCAGAGGAAAGAAAAGAATTAATTGAACTCTTATCTGAATTCCAAGATGTTTTTGCTTGGTCCTACAAAGACATGCCAGGACTGGATCCTGATATTGCTGTTCATGCCATTCCACTCTATTCTGAGGCCAAATCAATCAAGCAAAAGCTAAGAAGGATGAAGCCAGAGGTTCTATTGAAAGTCAAAGAAGAAGTGCAAAAGTTGCTAGATGTCAATTTCATTGAAGTAGTTATGTACCCGGAATGGGTGGCCAATATTGTTCCTGTAATGAAAAAGGATGGCCGAGTCAGAGTCTGTGTGGATTATAGAGACTTGAACAAAGCAAGCCCCAAGGATGATTTCCCATTGCCTCACATCCAAATTCTGCTAGATAATGCTGCTAAAAATGCTCGATTCTCTTTTGTTGATGGCTACTCTGGGTACAATCAGATAAAAATGAAGGAGGAGGACAAGCTCAAGACTACATTCATCACTCAGTGGGGCACCTTTTGCTACAAAGTCATGCCTTTTGGACTCAAAAATGCCGGGGCAACATACCAACGCTCTGTGATTGCTTTATTACATGACTTTGTGCATACCATTGTTGAGCTATATGTTGATGACATGGTGATTATGTCCAAAGAAGAGGTGCTACATATAGAAAATCTCAAGAAGGTGTTTGAACGCCTCAGAAGATACAAAATGAGACTCAATCCTGCCAAATGTACTTTTGATGTGGATTCCGGAAAGCTACTTGGCTTCATTGTGAGCCGTCGAGGAATAGAGATTGATCCAGCCAAAATAAAAGCCATTGATGAAATGTCACCACCAAAAACCCAAAAGGAAGTCCGAAGTTTTTTGGGAAGAATCAATTACATTGCCCGTTTCATTGCCAATCTTACCACCATTTGTGAACCTATCTTCAAACTCCTTAGAAAAAACAACCCTCATACTTGGAATGACCAATGCCAACAAGCCTTTGACAAAATTAAAGAATACCTCAAAAACCCACCAATCCTTGTGCCACCATCCGATAAAAGACCTTTCATCCTATACATCACTGTCCTTGAAAACTCCATGGGAGCCGTCCTTGTTCAACATGATGAGTCAGGCAAGAAAGAAAGAGCCATCTATTATGTGAGTAAGAAGTTCAATGATTATGAGAGTAAATACTCATCCTTGGAGAAAACCTGCTGTGCCTTAGCCTGGACATCTAAGAAACTTCGCCACTACATGTTAACCAACACCACTTACCTACTTTCAAGAATGGATCCCATAAAATTCATTTTTGAAAAACCTACCCTCTCTGGAAGGATCTCTCGATGGCATATGCTGCTTTCCGAGTTTGATATTATTTACACAACACAAAAGGCCATAAAAGGGCAAGCCATTGCAGATCATTTGGCAGAGCATGCTGTGGAAGATTATGAGCCTATCGATTGGGATTTTCCTGATGAAAACATTTTGGCAGTGGAGGCAGAATCTGATTCGGATAATTGGAAGCTCTTCTTTGATGGAGCTGTTAACCAACTTGGTTGTGGCCTTGGAGCAGTATTGGTATCCCCAAAGGGTGATCACTTTCCTATTGCTGTAAAGCTTGATTTTCCTTGTACCAACAACATAGCTGAATATGAGGCTTGTATTGCCGGAATGCATGCTGCTTTGGATATGAATATTCGAGATTTGGAGGTATATGGTGATTCAGCACTAATCATCTGCCAAACAAATGGTGAATGGCAAACCAAGGATCCAAAACTTATTCCCTATCACCAATACCTCGAAACTCTCATAAGAAAATTCAGATTCATCTCCTTAAATCATATGCCCCGTGCCAAGAATCAGTTTGCGGATGCTTTGGCAACTTTAGCCTCCATGATACAAATCTCCAGTGATGATGTAATCAAGCCTTTGATGATTGAAATCAGTCAAGAACCGGCACATTGCATGGAAATCAAGGTTGATGACAAACCATGGTTTCATGATATTAAACAGTTCTTGCAAAATGGGGAATATCCTCTGCATGCTTCTGAGGTGAACAAGAAGACAATCAGAAAATTGGCAGCTTCATACTTCTTGAGTGGAAATACATTGTATAAGCGCTCTGCTGATATGACCTTGTTGAGATGTGTTGATGAAACAGAAGCAAAACAAGTCATGACTGAGGTCCATGAAGGGATATGTGGAACACATGCAAATGGAAGAATGCTTGCTAGAAAAATTCTCCGGGCTGGTTATTATTGGTTGACTATGGAACATGATTGCATCAAATATGCACGAGCTTGTCACAAATGTCAAATTTATGCTGATCATATTAATGCTCCGCCTTCATTACTACATAATATGTCCGCTCCTTGGCCATTCTCCATGTGGGGCATTGATGTGATTGGGGCAATTAATCCTAAAGCTTCCAATGGTCATCAATTCATCTTGGTTGCTATTGATTATTTTACCAAATGGGTAGAAGCAGCATCTTATGCTAGTGTTACAAAGAAGGTGGTCACTCGCTTCATCAAAAGAGAGATCATCTGCAGATATGGGCAACCAGAGGCCATCATTACTGATAATGCAAGCAATTTGAACAATGATATGATGACTGCACTATGCAAGCAATTCAAGATCAAG
>BPVZ01000205.1:62982-73897 GCA_020521535.1 Rubroshorea leprosula | reverse complement strand
ATTGTAATTAATTTAAAGTTAATTTTTAACATTTTTATAAAATAATTTAAAAATTATATTTGATGTACTTTCTATGCAGAAGAAATCCACTAACATATTATAAATTAGGGGTTAAAAACAAAATAATTACACTTTTAGCATCAGGGAACTGGAACCTGTGTCTTCTCCACCGAACGCAAGATAACGGACCAGTAAACCACTGCTTGCGTTGTGCCAGATTTGAACATAATATTATATTTATTCATATTTAATTGATTCGATGGTTTGAACAATTTAACCAATTAAACCGATCGAATTGAGAACCGGAGGTCAAAACGGTTTGACCTCCGATTCGATTTTCAAAACACTGGCAATAAGGGTTCGATCTGCAAGTTAGGGGTAGCAGGCGACCCATGGTGGGTTTGTACAGTGTCATTTTACTCTTGAGGAGGATATTGTTGTGGCTTAGGTTGTTCTTCTTGGTTGCATGGCTTTTTTTCAATATTTGTTGTTTGAATTCAATTTGATGTCTTTGGGTTTTTTTTTTTTTTTGGTAGAATCATATATGGGTGCTGTGGTGTTAATTGCTTTGAAGGAGTTATTCCTTGAATTTGTTTTAGCCATCTTCTAATCTCCATTCTCTGATTTAATTGTTTAAAAATCAAATCCTAATTTGTTAGGTCTTCAAAGTTTAGGAATGGAGATTGTTAGGAACCTCAATTTAGGATTCCAGGTTATATATTTGTAAGAGAGAGCAGTATGAATTCTGGAAGTTCAAGATTGTTAGAGTCGAGGATCTTTGTATGGTAAGTAATTTTAATTCTGGGTTTCCTTTCTCCGAGTAAAAGGCAAAATGGATAGCTTAGTTGCTTTCTGGGAAAATAACTCGCCATCAAAGGATGAAATGATGCAATCCATCAAGGAATTTTATCACCCAAGGGATCCTACTAGCATTCACAAACATGACACAGTATATGGTATGGTATTTGCCTCAAACTAACATACCATAACACTGCTTTGCTTTGTTTCTTTTACCAGCTACTTTTTTTTCTTTCTTACCTTGATTCTTCCGGCAAATGGGGATGAGTTGCAACTGGAACAGTCGTGTAACTGGAAGAAGCTTGCAACTGGAAGAAGAGGGAAGGAACAGTCATGTTACAGAGGTGGGGATCAACGTGTTAGAAACAGAGAAGGGAATAGAGGATCAAAGTGCTAAAAAAGAATCAGTAAGCGCGAAGGGAAAAGGAGATTGGGCGCCTATTTTCAGATAAAATGAGGAACGACGCCGTTTTAGAGGTGTGGACTGTAAATTTTTTTTACACACCGTATTGAAATACAGTTTTCTGATGTTAAATTTTTAGACAATTTTACTTTGGACAACAACCCAAATTGCCTATTTCTAACACGTGCATCTGCCACCACAACAGTCATCCCACACCCCTCAACGTATTTTGACGGTGTTGGTGATCTCCCTCCCCCCAATTTAACCCTTTTTTTAAAACATAAAATTGAATAAAATCTTTTTGAATTTTGTATTATTTCCTTCTTTTGATCCATTTTTTTTGTGGAGCTTGATCTATCTTCAATTTTTTATCTCCAAGAATCCAGTTTAGATCGGATTTAGATGGCGGCCATGAGACGGTTGCACGACCTTCAATTTCAACCACGAAACAAGTTTTGCATTGACTGTGCCTAAAAGAATCCGCAATGGGCTTTCATCTCCTATGGCATCTTCATGTGTTTGGAGTGCTTCGACAAGCACCATGGTCTTGACGTCCATATTTCTTTCGTCAGAAATGTTACCATGTACTCTTGGTTTCGACGAAGGTGGAGCAAGGAGATCAGGCTGCTTTGTTGTGGTTGTTCGACGAAGGAGATGAGGTGGTGATTGGTGAGCTGTTGACGGAGGTGGAGCAAGCCAGCAGGGATGAGGGAGAACTGGAGACAAAGAGGGATGTCATTTTTAATTTTGTTTTTCCCAGAGAATTTTTCCTTTTCTTTTTTTTGAACAAGTGTAATAGACGGATTGAACCGTTGACTGAAGAGAAAAAAAAAAAAGTGAACCTTTATAAGAGTGACGGAGGTCATTTAACGCTACGGGTCAAGTTTTCCTTTTTTTTTTGTTTTTACCTCATGATTACAGTTTTTTTTAATCTAATTTTAGTTTAAGTTTAAGGTTTTTAATGTAATAATATTAAAAAAAAGAGATAAAATGGATAAATTACATTAAAAATATAAAAAAAAGTAAATAAAAAAGATAACAAATTTTGCTCGGCAAGTGGAGCGGGTTGGGCGGTTGGAGCGGGTCAAACAGTCTTGGGCGGGTCAACTCTCAAAACGGGCTGAAGCATGCACTTGGCCCGTTTTTAAGCCTGGGTCTGGTTGAATTGGTCCAACCGACTGGGCCGGGTCAAGCCTTAAAACAATGTTTGTATCTGAAAGCTGAATGACATTGATTCTTTTGAGCCTATATATATGGCATCTAATTCCCTCTCAAGTAAGGTCCGAAAGGGATCACCAGCAGGTATATCCAATTTGCCTAGCACCATCATTCCCCTTGTAGCCAGCACAAGTCTTTAACTCAGAATAATGCATTCTTTCTGGATTTGGAAGGGGATAGAACGCTAAGTATTGGACTTCAGTTCAGCAATCTATGTTACGTCAACTCGTTCAGTAAGGGCTTTTCGAAGTTTCATTCAGCAAACAATCAAAGAAACTGAAAATCATGATTACATGATAAATTCAAGTTGTGCAAGTTCAACATGCTCAAGAGCACGTTGAAAACGATGTATTATTTCCATTCCCAGTAAAGAATGTGAGAGATGCATTCATCGGCATAGAGATCATAAATACCAAAGAAGTCTGAATTAAGAGTCAAAGAATGTTGAAAATAAGAGGGAATTTATCTCGAACGTAGGTAATGAAGTAGCAAAACGTAGCACATCATTATTGAACAGCCAGCTTAGTTCACATGATATTTCACCCAAAGGGCCAAAGACAACATGATGAAACAGCATAGACTTGCATGCAGTATAAAATTATGAGCCAAGTTGAAAAATATAGCCCAATAAATTAATGAGAAACTGGAGATTTCAAAAAAAATATATAGAAGCAGTACAATAAGTTATGCACATAAAAGATATCGATGATAAGAAAGAGACGTTCGATCAAGAAGACCTGCAAAGGGTTTATCTTCCCCAACAAACGACACATCAAGTAACCTGTCAGATGAAGTGTTTTCAGCTATCCCCAGAATCTGGAAATTTCATTGTCCCTGGTTTTGTTATTAACATGAGGATGAGATGCTTTGCGACCATATTCAGAAGCATTTAAGTGTACAACATTCTCACATGATGCTCCTCAGATGTTTGAGACTCTGTGTTATTACTGTCACTTACCATGGACAAACTTTTCTTTAATTCACTGCAATCTATTCCAGAAACCTTGCTGTCAGAATGTCCCCTTTGAGCTTGGAAGTTCATTACAAATGACTGGAACAAACACCATAGAGGTACTCTCCAACGCCTTTGTCAATGGTAGATGACAATTTTTCCTCTTCAAATCTTCATCAGCATTTGCCACTCAAGATCTCTTTCTTTTTCAATGATGAGGAGCAACCCCTACTACAATTCATGGCATTTACATTAGGAAGGCAGTTGCCCGTTTTTGAATCATGCGTTGAAGCATTAACTTGTTGAACATGCTCCAGCACTGCCTGAGCCTGGACCTTTATTTTTGACACCACACCCATGCCCAGCTCCTCGAGTCCTCTCATTCGCTTGGTTCCTCCAGTTCCATCATCATCCGAGTCATTCAGGGTTCTTCTCCTCTTTTCCTGTACAACTTGCATCCTTGAAGCACCTAAGTGATTAAGCACTTCAAAAGATACACTAGATAGTGATAAAACCAGGGGCAGAACCTGAATCATTTCAGATTCACTCCCTTTGTCACTCATATCCTCTTTTTCTTTTCCAGAATGTGACATGCTATGTGATTCTCGGGCAGAACCATTATCCCCACCACTCAAAGTGTCTCTTTTAGAGAAATAATCTGGATGATCCTTCCCTAGCCATGCACTCTCACTCTCAAAAGCATGAAGAATCACGTCTTCCCTGCGAACATTTTTCACTGCTTTCTTATTAGAACTTGTTGGAGCTGTGATGCTCTAAACTTCCACGGGCTCATGGCAAAGAATGTTTGGTGGAGATGATGGCAAAGGAAAACTGAGCAACTCACGGGAAAGCTCAGCAAAGCTCCAAAAATTTGTTGAAGCAGCAAATCCAAGCAAGATGAAGCTGCAACATTGAAGGAGGAGCTGATTTGCTAAAGGAGATGCTTTAGCAACAAAAACAAACCAAACCAAAGCATAAAGAACTGCAAAATGGCAGATTCCAAATGCTTGGTTAATGTCATGTTATCCTCAGCTTTAACACCAAGGAGGAGTGTTGGAGCTGTGGTGTCAAAGTTGCACAAGAGGCAGCAAATGGAAAGAAAGCTGCACAGGTGGCAGCAAAATGAAATGAAGGGAGAGCTGCACCAAAGCACGGTAGCAACAAAGTGCAGCAAACTATGCTGCAAATGTTGATGAAATGAGGCTGTAATGAAATGGAAATGAAATGCAAATGAGGCTGCAAAGTAGCAGCAAGAACAGCCACATGGAGCCACACAAATGGAAGCCAGTCTTTTAATGTAATCTTGCATTAAATGTATTAGATAAGTATGAAAATTACTGTTGATGTATTGAGATATTTCTGCTATATAATAGCAGAACATGAATGAGAGAAAATGAGTTTTCACCTCACCAAAGAGGGAACTCCACCGATGCTTCTCCCTTCTCCTCCAAGTCCCTTCCTTTTCTCATAAATTCCCAACAGAACTTGCTGTGAAGGCCTTTGCTTTCTCAATGCATTAATCATACTCCCCAAAATGAAATGCCTTCACCCTCTTAGACTTTTCAAGATTATACCAGCCTATAATGCTGAAAGAAATTAGAATCAGCCAACAGAGTCCGATAATAAAAATCACATATCTAAATATCAATTAAGAAAAGAAACAAATATATTTATGAAGACCACCTAATCATCAATTAACATGTCAAAAAGTTTAATCAAGTTCCAGATTTACCAGTTCTTTTGAAAATTTACTGGATTCATCAACAAGAGAAGGCCAAACTCTCATCCTCAAGCATTCTTTCCAGAAAGTATGAGAAGAACCAACTAATAAACTAATAACTACAAGTAAAACCGTCGAAACAAGGTTCTATATACAGAAGTTAAGGGAAAATAAACTCGTAAGATTTTAAACAAAACAAAACTCACATGCTTGCATCCTTGCAGCCTAGAAGCTTAACGGTTGCACTGGATCTCAGAGAAACCAAGCAACCCTCAGAGAGCTCATCAAGGCCACAATCCAACCCAGCCACCATGAAAGCGGGAGACATAAACCAACCCACATAACCAACCCACGCATCAATGCCCTTACTCTTTGGCTCAGCAGAACTCCCCATCACAGGCCACAAAAATCCACCACCCTCACCCCCTCCCAAAAAAAAAAAAAGAAAAAAAAAAGGAGAAATGAGAAAGACAACAGTCTAATCATCAGTCCGAAATGCAAAACTTAGCATACAAGTCTCTAAAATCCCCACAAAACTCAACTCCTTAAGTAATGTATATGCTCCTTTAACCAAAAACAAGGAAAATCAAAAGAATCAGTGACAAAACCCTCAATCCTGCATGCGATGAAAAACCTGCAAAAGAAACATCATAAAAAAACCCAAACCCCAAGAATGACAGGATTGATAATCATGACTGAACATTCCAGGTTGGAGATAAACCCCACGAAAACAGACACAGAAAAACGCAAAAAAAAAAAAAAAAAAAAAAAAAGAATCTGCTTCTATAGGAGTCACACAACTATAAAAAAATCTTGTAAGTAATACCCTCATTTATACACACATGCATTCTGATAACAGGAGCCTGCCTGATGCCTAATAATCAATGGTAAGCTTCCCAAGAACTGCAAGTGCCCAACATATAACAATTTCCTCAGCCATGTCCATCATACTTTCATAGTTTGAATATAATTCATACCTCTAAAATCATGCCAATGGTAGCAGTAATGGTCAAAGCTCCATCCAACAGAAACATAGAGTTCACAGTGAGCATCATCAGATTGGCACTTGTATCATATAAAGTAAATTTGCAATAACAACACACTGAATCAACATTTAAATCATATAAATACCTCTAGAAGGTTATCACAGGTTGAATTTTCATTTCATTCTACTAAAATTTGTACATAGAGAATTTTAATTTTGAAATTCAAAAATTCAACTATGCATTCTCTATGCTTAAGCTAAGGAGCTCTTTTACAATAATATTTTGTCATCAAAAAGTAGCCATTAGATCAAATGGCTCCAACTTGAAATATAACTAGAAAGGACACAAAAGGTTTGGCTAGTTTCAGTTTAACTAAACTAAACTTGTGCAACTTGATGGCACTGATATATTGCTACTTCCACCAATGCTACTTCCACCAAAGCTGCTTCATGCAACTCTCATCACTCCTCCTTGACATCAAGGCTGCACATTCCAAGTTGTTCTCTTAATAGCTTAAACCTGGACTTCTATAACCTCTTTATAAAAATATCAACTATCTGCTTCTTTGAACTACAGGATTGGTATTCTAGTTATCATCAAATTCTTATTGTCCCAAAGGACCAAGAAAAAACAACATTTATTTGCTCATATGGTACTTTTGCTTTTAGACAAATGTCTTTTGGATTATGTAATGCCTCAGATACGCTCTAGAGATGTGTGATGTCTTTATTTGCTAAGTTTGTTGATGAGTTCATGAAAATTTTTATGGATGATTTTTTAGTTTTTGGCTCTTCATTTGATTCATGCTTATATAATCTGTCTAAGGTGCTTAGAAGATGTGAGGAAACTAACCTAGTATTGAATTGGGAGAAATGCTATTTTATGGTTAGGAAAGGTATTGTGCTAGGCCATAAGGTATCTTCCAAGGGTATTAAAGTGGATCGAGCCAAGGTTGAAATAATTGAAAAACTTGCTCCTTCTAAATCAATTAAAGAAGTTAGAGGTTTTCTTAGACATACATGTTTTTATAGGAGGTTTATTAAGGACTTTTCCAAAATTGCTAGGTCTCTTACTAATCTCTTGGTTAAGGAAACACCATTTTTCTTTGATGAGAATTGTATGAATGCTTTTCAATTGTTGGAAGAAAAACTGGTTAATGCTTCTATTGTTGTCGCACCTTGTTGGGACTTACCTTTTGAGATTATGTTTGATGCTAGCAACGATGCTTTAGGTGCAGTTCTAAGACAAAGATAAGAAATTTCACACCATTTATTATGCAAGTAGAACAATGAATGATGCTCAAAAAAATTACACTACTACTGAAAAAGAGTTGCTTGCTATGGTGTTTGCTTTTAAAAAGTTTAGGTCTTATCTAATTTTGTCCGAGGTAATTATTTATACTAATCATTCTATACTTAAATATCTGCTTGCTAAAAAGGATGACAAACTTAGGTTGTTGAGATGGATTTTGGTGCTACAAGAGTTTGACTTAGAAATTAGGGGTAAAAAAGGTATGGAAAATTCTATTGTTGATCATTTGTCCAGGTTAGATGAGGAGCATGTGAAATGTGGGGATGATCAACCTTTGCTTGATGAGTTTCTAGATGAGCAATTGTGTTTAATTTCTTTGTGTGCTCTTTCTTCTTTACCTTGGTATGCAGATTTTGTTAATTATCTTGTTAGTAATGTTTTACCTCCTAACTTATCTTTTCAACAAAAAAGGAAGTTCTTTTTTAATATTAAACATTATTTGTGGGAGGAACCATTTCTTTACAAGATATGTGGTGATGGAATGATTTGAAGATGTGTACCATAGGAAGAAGTAGATGCAATCCTAAGTTTTTGTCATGACAAAGAAGCTAGTGGTCATTTTGGTGCCTCCAAAACAACATTTAAGCTTTTGCAATGTGAATTTTATTGGCCTTCTTTATCTAAAGATGCTTATGCTTATGTGAGTGCATGTGACCAATGCCAAAGAACTGGTAATATTTCTAAGAGACATGAAATGCCTTTGACTAATATTTTAGTGTGTGAAATATTTGATGTTTGGGGCATTAGATTTCATGGGTCCTTTTTCTTTATCTTTTGGTAAGGAGTATATTTCTTGTTGTGGTAGATTATGTGAGTAAATGAGTAGAGGCTATTGCATGTCCTACTAATGATGCTAGGGCTATAATTAGTGATGAAGGCAAGCACTTTTGTAATAAACAATTTGCAAATTTATTGGTTAAATATGGTGTTACCCATAAAATTGCTACTCCATATCACCCTCAAACAAGTGGGTAAGTTGAGGTGTCTAATAGGGAATTAAAAAGAATTTTGGAAAAGACAGTTAGCTTGTCTAGGAAAGAATGATCACTTAACTTAAATGATGCACTTTGGGCTTATAAGACAACTTACAGAATTTCTATAGGTATGTCCCCTTATAGGTTAGTTTTTGGTCAAGCTAGTCACCTTCCCGTGGAACTTGAGCATAAGGCATATTGGGCTATTAAATATCTTAATTTTGATTTGAAAGATACAGGTGACAATAGAAAATCACGGTTGAATGAATTGGAAGAACTACGACATGGCACGTATGAAAATGCCACGATTTACAAGGAACGAACCAAGGCATGGCATGATCTACAAGTGAAAAAGAAAGATTTTCATGTGGGTGACAAGGTTCTTCTTTTCAATTCTCGATTGTGACTTTTTCCATGTAAGTTGAAATCACAATGGAGTGGTCCTTTTGTGGTGAACAAGGTCTTTCCTTAGGGAGCTATTGAGATTTCACGTGATACTAAGGGAACTTTTAAGGTGAATAAGTAGTGGTCGAAAATTTATGTTAAACGTGGTAGTTTTCCTGCATTTAACTCCACCATTTTATCAAAAGATCCTTGATAGTTTTGCATTGATAGTCAAGCTAATGACCATAAAGAAGTGCTTTATGGGAGGCAACCCATCAAAAAAAAAAAAAAGAACCAAAATAAATAAATAAATAAAAAAACAACAAATTGGTATTTATAGTTTAAGTTTTTTCTATTTTAGTTTTATACTAATTTTTGTTTAGTTGTTTTTTTTTTCTTTTATTCATTTTCTTTTTACTAATTTGCATTGGGTCTTTTTTGCTGGGTTAGCTTGTTCATTGCACTTACAACATCTTAGGCAACTACAATAAGATCCTTTGGCTATAAAGGAATTCATTGCATGGCTACTGCAAGAAGAGCAAAATAAAGTAGTATTGTTTTTCTTTTCTTACCTCTTTTTAACATAGCAGACAATGTTAATTTAAGTTTGGGGAGGATATTTTTGTGTTCTTTCTTTTGTTGTGTTTTTAAGATTTAGAGTATTGATGCATACATGTGAGTATAATTTTCTAGCATGGTATGATCAGCCGATACATATTTTGTTGCATAGATGTTACAAGTGAGGGATACTGTTCTTCATTGATGATTAATTCAAAATTTAGTAATATCTTGATGAGAGGAGTTGAGAGCTTTGATTTTATAATTGGCTATTTGGAAATTATATGCACCTTTTGAGCATGTGCCATTGTTTCTACGATAACTACCTCGTTTAATTATCCCTTGAAACTGCTACTGTCACACCTTAGAACCAAGAGTGAAACAGGCGTCGTACACTCGTGAAAGGATCCCACAAATGCACATGGCTCAGAACTTGCTAAATTCATAACTAACAATCTACATAAGCTTAGATCAATATCTCAAAACAAAATATAGCTTACAAAAGAATGATCTATATCTCAAAATCTATGTCCAAAATACAAGCGGCTAGCCTTTTAGCTCATCACTCCCTTTGGTTTCCCATATCTCTGGTCTCACTACTTGAAATGGTGGATGAGGAAAAACTATGTGAGATAACTTAGTAAATGAAAATATGGATAACCCTTATTTAAAATTAAAGCATGTCAAATAAATAATTTAAAACATAAACCGCAGGAAAAATTCAAATATAAACCATTAATGCAGAGTAAAACTCAATAGTGGTCACCTTAATTAGTCATAGTCAGTGTTTAACAAACTCCCACTAATAGGCGTCAGTAATAACCAATGTACTATCCCACTGGTAGGAATAATAGGAATACAGAATGAGCTAGTCCTATAGATATACATGTCGACATGTGCCAACATTTACAACTCCCACTGGCAGGCGTCAATAATCATGACCATATTGGAGATAAAATCATGTAGGAGTTCAACAAAAAAATCCATAATTTACAAACCAATTTCAAATTATTAGGATAATCAAGTAAAATTCATGTAGGCATGCTCAACTCAATAAAAATAATAACAATCTCATTTCAAACCAATCATGCTCATGTGCTAATAGAAATCAATTTAGGCCCTGCCACCATATCAAAAACAGTTCAAAATATGCTTTTAAAATCTTTACCTTAAAATCCAAGAACATTTACCATAATTTTACTTATCTCGCCTTGTAAGTATAGAACAAGCAAAGAATTCAAGAACTCAAGACGCTTGAGGTGATTTAGAATCGAAAAGTGCTAGAAGGAGGCAGCTTCCCCTTACATTGCACAAAAACCCAACATGGACCAGAAAAATTTGGGGAAGCAACAGCAAGATTTGATTTTTGGTGAGAAAGAGTTGAGCACAGGTTGGGGCTTGTGGAGAAAAAATTCTAGTGAGAGGTTGGAGGAACACGCAAAAATGGGCAAGGCGAAAAAGGAAATCAGCCTTAGCCCCTTTTATCACCAAATTTCACTTTTAACCCCCCCTTAGGTTTGTGAATTTTAACCATTAGGTCTAGCAATAATAATTTCTACCACATAAGTCTCTAACTTAAATTTATATTCACTTGTACTAGTGTATTCATGT
>BPVZ01000205.1:52723-62882 GCA_020521535.1 Rubroshorea leprosula | reverse complement strand
TTAGTGAGGAATTTTATTTTCTTGGCTTCGAACTATCAGGAAGAATGAAGAAAGAGAACCACCAAGGAAGAAGAGGGGCAAACGGCAAAAGATCCGTTTGGATTTGAGTTTACTAATTTGAGATTTGATTCAAAATGGCACAATTGATGAATAGAAACAAATTAAAAATTATTTCCTTTTTCTATTTGATATCATAGATGAGAAATTATGCAGAGGAGTGGAGAGATTTGGGGAAGATCGAAAACTGAGGAGCTGAGGAGATGAAAGAGTAAACTGTAGACGTAAAGGAGAGAAAAGCTTTGAGTATCTAACGGAAACTTTTTCGTTAAGTGAGATTCAGCTCTTGTATTCGTCATATGATGAGGTGTATTAATTTAATTATCTGTCACCCTCCTATTGGATGGGGATATCACATCAGCTGGTATCCCCGTTGTATTGTAGGATTTCTCCTTCTGCAGCCTTGTTTTGAAAAACTCTACAGAGGGGGATGACGTAGCAACCTCTGTTTTTTCTTCTCCGCCAACCTTGCATAGGAAATCTACAACATACAGTCCATAGCAACATGCCATTGAGGAAAACGTTGAAGTTCAACTTTGCTCTTCTTTGAGACTGGTTTTGTTCATTCTTAATTTGACTTTTACAATGGTTCTTTGTTGGTTTTTCTTATTTATGGCTGTTCAGAACTTAATTATGTGTGGATAAATTTTTTGAAATAGAGTTGGATGGATTTTAATTTTTAGATTATATGACTATTTTTTAGTTTAAATCAAGATTTATTGGTTATTTACATAATGAGTTTATGTTATTGAATTTAGTGCATTGAAAGTCTAATCACCATTCAATTGATTTAGTGATTTATGCATAAACTTAAGAAAGAATTGCATAAATTAGACTAATAATAATATAAACCATGTGTTATACTATGAGATCAAGAGGTAATTGGCGTCACATGTAGCCGTGGAGAAAGAGAAGAGAGTTGGGAGCTCCCATTTCCTAAGCTAGAGGCTTTCATAGAATTTAATGCTTACTAATTTGTTTTAAATTACATAAAAATATGATTAATTTAACAAGCAAGTGAAGGATTAATTTGACTTGAGAAAGCTAGCTAATTAATTGAGGGAAATCCGTCGTCTTATGTGATAACACTATTATTTGAACTTGAATTAGATTAATTGAACAGTTGCATAACTTAGAATTAAATGAAATCTAAATCCTAGTTTCTTTCCATTCATAGTTTCTTTTACTTAGAAAATTCCTTTAGCTTAAGTAGTTTTAGTTTAAGTAGTTTAACTTTGTTCCATTAATTAGTTAATTCAACTTAAACTAGATTACTATCATCTTGGTAGTGTAGAATAGTTTTCGAGGGAACTATATCTTACTTATTTTACATTGCATAATCAATTAGGTTCACTTGCTTAAGAGTAGTGCGTATTTGGGTGCATCACAGTTTCATGGTCTTAAAAGAAGTAGGCCATTGTGATTTTGTCCACAACAAAAGCAAGGTATGTGGCAGCAACTTCATATGCTTATCAAGTTGTTTGGATGAGAAGAGTTTTGGAAGAACTTGAGATGAATCAACATGAGGCCACTTCAATTTATTGTGATAACAGTTCAACTATCATGCTTTCTAGAAATCCAATTTTGCATGGGAGAAGCAAGCATATACATGTGAGGTATCATTTCTGGGCAACTTGGTAGAAAATGGAATAATTGAATTGATTTATTGCAGAACAAAAGATTAAGTGGTTGATATATTCACAAAACCCCTCAAACTAGCAACTTTTTTCATGACTTAGAGAGTTACTTAGTGTTTGCAACATGAAAAATCCAATTTGAGAAAAGGCTTGCAAGTTCTAGATTGCAGATGTGGCACTTTCTTGATTTCTCTAAATTAAAGTCTGAGGATTTTTAGTTTAAGGGAGGGATTGTTGGAGAGTAGTTCCTAGTTTTTAGTCATTATCTCTATTATTTAGGAGATTTACGTTATTTACTTGTTCTTTCCTAGAATTAAGACACTACTAGGTTGTTGATTAGTGCTCCTATTATTTAGGTTAGTGGGTATTTATTTACTTTAATTAGGATATTTGTAAAGCCGATTTATGGCTTATATATATCCTTTCGGGTAATTAAGTAGAATCTTCATCTTTTCAATATTATCGTTGTATCTCATCTTGAGTTCCTATTTCAATTCAATAGATTAATTCCCCAGAATTTTCACAGTTCTTCTTCTTGGATTCTGTAACAGTCACCTACCTATTTCCCACTTTTTTATAGGTTAAATGGCAATCTTACTCCCTTAATTTTAGAATTTTACCAAATTTTTATTTTTCAACTTTATTTTATATATTTTTTGTTCTTTAATTTTAAAAAATATATTTTTTTGTTATTTTATTAGTTAATTTATTAAATTTGTTTATATATATATTAATGTTTAAATTTAAATATGTGTATATTTTTAATCCTAAACTTATGATCGTACATATATAAACATAATTAATAAATTAATTGACAAGTAAATAAATAAGTACATTTTTTTTAAGTTTAAGTACCAAAAAAATACTTCAAATAATTAAAAGACAAAATTATATAAAATTCTAAAACTAGGAAATTAAAATTCACATTTAACCTCCCTTATAAAAGATTCTACTTTACCTTTATGTTTCCACACGTACATTTTGTTTTCTCTAATTTAATTAGTAAAGAACTGAAGGCCACTGTGTTTTGTTTTTCTTTTTCTTTTTTTTATTTTTAAATCTCAGCTTGTGATTCGAACCACATAATCTCTCGAGCTCTACTCAAGGAGAAGCCCCTATTAACTCCGAAGGATAAGCATGAAGAGAACTGTGGAGAGAACCGGCAATATTCATAGGAGCTGCAGTACTGATCTTGAGATCAATTGCTATATCTACCATTTTCCTCTATGTAAGTTGAGATTTGGGGGCTGATTGGTTTTTTGTTGGTCACGTTCAAGATCCTTCGCATATTTCCTATGATATCTCCAATTACTTCTTCAAGAATGGGCTTTACCAATCTCTAGAAATCGTCGATCATATCAAATCTTTTCTGAGCATCCAAATGCCCATTTTTTATGAATGTGAAACTTTTACCCTCTTAATTTTATCCATTAAGATTATTCTTCATTTTTAGTCTTCCTTGCCCCTTGTTGACTTATCTCAAAATTTGACAAGTTAGGATCGTTTATTGCAGGTGCAAGATTAGAGTTTGAGAGAAGAAGAAGAAGAAGAAGTTGGTGAAAAAATAGCATACAATGCAAGTGATTTTCAGGTCAACCAAGGCGAAAAAATAATTGAAAGAATTTTTCTGAAATTATTTAAATGTTTTTAATAAATTATTCATGTATGTTAATTTATTAATAATATTTATGTTTTTTTACTAATGTTGACATGTCCAAATGGATGGAGTCACTATCTATCTAAATGAGGTGAGATAAATCACCAAAATCTATATAAAAATTAATTAGGATTGGAGTGTCGATTAAGCATGAAGAAAGTGTTAGACACCCTACAACTTTCATATAATATGATTACCATATATTTTAATTTTAGAAATTTGCAATTTTATCAAAAATAATAATTACCAAAAATAAACAAAAAAAATCACTTCAATAAAAAGCTTATTGTGAATTTTTCTTATTGGTGAATGTTTCACCTTCACTTTCATTTTCTTTCATATTGTAACTCCTCACAATTAAAGGCTCATTCCTCACCATTAAAGGATCATTCACGATCCCACTAAAGGCCATTCAAAGGGCAAGGTGTCATTCATTCTCTCATTTAGTCCTATTCAATGGCAAATGTAACCCCCTCTATGTCCCTTAGCCTATCTATAGGCCTACAAATTTGTATGATTGATATATGGAAGAGAAAATAGTGAAATAAGAAACTCTCTCTTTTTATTTGTCATCTTGCTACTCTACCTCTTATTTTATAATACGTTATCAGCACGATCATCTCCACCATTCAATTTGTGGTGAGCTCTTTAAGGTAATCATTTGTTTTTCTAATTTCAATTTGATTTCAATCTAACAAATTTTTGCAACCACAATGTCAAACTTGACAAAACTTGAATTTGCCACCTTTGATATAACGGGCTTAAATTATTTGCCATGAATACTTGATGTTAAAATCCATTTAGCTACAAATAATCTTGGTGAAACAATTGTTGAGGGAAATCAAGCCTCCTTACAAAATCGCTAAAGCGTTGATATTCCTTCGCCATCATCTTCATAAGGGATTGAAGGCCAAATATTTGACAATCAAAGATCCATTCAAATTATGGCAAAATTTGAAAGAAAGATATGATCATCAAAAATTGGTGATACTACCAAAAGCTCGTTATGAATGGATGCATTTGCAATTGCAAGATTTTAAATCTGTGAGTGAGTATAACTTCATAGTATTTCGCATTTCATCTCAATTAAAATTATGCGGTGAAAAAATTATTGATGAAGACATGTTGGAGAAAACATTCTCCACTTTTCATGCCTTGAATTTGCTTCTTTGGCAACAATATCGAGAGTGTGACTTTAAAAAATATTCAGATTTGATATCATATCTTCTTGTCGCTGAACAAAATAATGAACTTTTGATGAAAAATCATCAGTCACGACATATTGGTTCAGCCTCATTACCTGAGGCAAATGCAACCTCATATAATAATTATGGGCGTGGTCGAGGCCGTCATCGTGGTCGTAATTGTGGCAATAACCATGGCCGAGGACATGCCCGTGGTTGAAATAATACTTGGCATCGTAGTGGTTTCAACCCCAAATATAAATTGGCTAAACAAAAGGATGTAAGGGATAGAAATTTACAAAAGAACCCTGCAAAAGTTTTTGAAAGTTTTTGTTATTGATGTGGAGCAAAAGGACACTGGAAGCGTGCTTGTCGCACTGCTAGGCATTTGGTTGATCTTTACCAAGCCTCACTTAATGAAAAGGGAAATGTGGATTTTGATACACACCTTGATGTTGCTGATTTTTTTTAGGGTGTTGAAAAGTTTAATGGTGTTGGTGATACTCAACCAAGAGTTTGACTTATTATGTCCTCTTAAATAATTTGCCCTTTGTGGCTATTTTCCTTTTTCTATATGTAATGTCCTTTATATATTCAATAAAAGAATAATCATTTCAGAATATATATATTGATTATTTGTCTCTTCTGTTTCATTTGTCTTTATTTAAGACCAAATGAACTTGGATGATGCTAAAATCAATGATGGAAACCTATGTCTTGTTGACAGTGGCACAACACATACCATCTTGAGAAATAAGAATTATTTTTCTCAATTAAAGTTAGCTGATGCTAATATTCATACAATATCTGGTATGGCAAAGTTGATTGAAGGCTCTGGGAAAACTTGCATTTTATTGCTTGGAGGAACAAAATTGTTAATACATGACACTTTATATTCTAGTAGATCAAATCGAAATCTATTAAGTTTTAAAGGTATACATCGTAATAGTTTCCATATTGAAACCATAGATGAGAATGGAATAGAATTCCTCCATGTCACAACTTTTGCATTTGGAAAAAGGAAAATATTGGAGACAATGTTAACATTCTCTTCTAGATTGTATTATACATATATATCCAATAGAATCCAATGCTATGATTAATCAGAAAATAGTCAATTCAGATGCCTTTATCCCTTGGCATAATCGACTTGGTCATTCGGGTGCTATTATGATGCGGAGGATTATAGAATGTTCACATGAACACCCATTAAAGAACTTGAAAGTTCTATTATCAAGTGATTTTTCGTTTGTTGCCTGCTCCCTTGGTAAATTAATTACCAGGCCTTCTACAACTAAACTACAAAATGAATCTCCATTTTTGGAATGAATTCAATGAGGTATTTGTGGACTTATAAATCAGCCATCTGGACCTATAAATCAGCCAACTAGACCATTTCAATATTTTATGGTATTGATAAATGCTTCAACAAGATGGTTGCATATTTTTCAATTATCTACATGCAATGTTGCGTTTGCAAGGCTGCTTGCAAAAATAATAAAATTAAGGGTACAATTTTCTTATTATACAATAAAAAGGATCCGACTTGATAATGCATGAGAATTTACATCCCAATCATTTAATGATTATTGTATGTCAATTGGGATTACTGTTGAGCATCAAGTTCCTTATATGCATATACAAAATGGTCTAGCTGAATCTCTTATTAAGTGTCTACAATTAATTGCAAGACCGCTACTTATGAGATCAAAGTTACCCTTTTTTGCTTGGGGCCATGCTATATTGCATGCTACAACATTAATTCGATTAAGGCCAACTGCTTATTATAAGCATTCACTATTATAACTTGTTTCTGGGATTGAACCAAATATATCTCATTTAAAGACTTTTGGTTGTGTTGTATATGTTCCTATTGCTCCTACACAGCGCACTAAAATGGGTCCCCAAAGAAGGCTGAGAACTTATGTTGGTTTTGAATCCCCATCTATAATTAAATATCTTAAACCAATGACTGATGATCTCTTTACAGCAAGATTTGTTGATTGTCATTTTGATGAAAATTTGTTCCCAGCATTAGGGGGAAAGGAACAAAAGTTGAAAAAATAGGAATTAACTTAGGATGCATTATCTATATCTCATTTAGACCCTTGAACGAGTCAAAATGAACTAGAAGTTCAAAAAATTATTCATTTGCAAAAGATTACAAATCAATTGCCTGATGCGTTCACTGTTGCAAAGAAAGTAACTAGTTCATATATCCCAGTTTTGAATGCTTCTGCTTGAATTAATATTCCTATTGAAAAAGGTGCTCAAATAGTGGCAAATGAATCTACTATACGCCAGAAGCGTGGTAGACTTGTCGGTTCTAAAGATAAAAATCCAAGAATGAAGAGAAAGTAAAATGCTGGCTCCACTAAAATTGTAGAGACTCAAGAGTTCCCTAAACAACAACTAGAAAATGCATCTAAAGAAATAATCTCAGAAAAGGTTCAAGTTCTTGAAAATAAGGAAGATGCAGAAATTGCAGATAATGATAAGATCTTAATAAATTATATTTTCACTGGGATAAAGTGGAATCGAAATGATATTGTCATTGACAATGTTTTTGCATTTGCAATAGCAAATGATATAGTCAATGAAAATGGGGATCTTGAACCGAAATCCATTGAGGAATGCCAACAAAGAAGTGATTAGCCAAAATGGAAAGATGCAATTCAAGCAGAATTGAAATCATTAGAAAAATGCCAAGTTTTTGGACCAATTGTCCAAACACCCAATAATGTAAAGCCTGTCGGTTATAAATGAGTGTTTGTGAGAAAACGAAATGGGACAAATGAGGTTGTGAGATACAAAACTAGACTGTTAGCTCAAGGCTTTACACAAATACCTAGCATTAATTATGAGGAAACATATTCTTCTATGATGGATGCAATTACATTCAGGTTTCTAATAAGTTTAGCAGTTTCTGAAGGCCTTCAAATGCGCCTTATGGATGTTGTAATTGCTTACTTATTTATATGGATCACTCTTGATAGTGACATTTATATAAAAGTCCATGTTGGACTTAAAATGCCTGAAGCATACAAATCAATGTCAAAAGAGATATTTTCAATAAAATTAAAACGGTCTTTGTATGGGTTGAAACAATCAGGGCAAATGTGTTATAATCACCTAAGTGAATATATCCTAAAAGAAGGATATGAAAATAATTCTATTAGCCCATGTGTCTTTACCAAAAGGTCAAAATCTGGTTTTGCTATTATTTTTGTATATGTTGATGATATAAACATCATTGGGACACCTGGAGAGCTTGAAAAGGCAATTGAATGTGTAAAGAACGAATTCAAGATGAAAGATCTCAGAGTAACAAAATTTTGTCTCGGTCTACAAATCGAGTACTTATCAAATGGAATTTTTGTCCATCAACTAAATTATGTTGAAAAGATATTGAAGAGATTCAATATGGACAAATCTCATCCTTTAAGCTCTCCAATGGTTGTTCGATCCCTTGATGTAAAGAGAAATCCTTTCCGACCTCATGAAGATAACGAAGAAATTCTTGGTCTGGAAATACCATATTTAAGTGTCATAGGTCCATTGATGTATTTAGCTAACAATACGTGACTTGATATCGCGTTTTCTATGAATTTGTTAGCAAGATATAGTTCTACACCAACACAAAGACACTGGAATGGAATTAAACATTTATTTCATTATCTTTAAGGAACAAAAGACATGGGATTATTTTACTCAAAGCATTCAAAACCAGAATTGATTGGATATGCAAACACTAGATATTTATCTGATCCACATAAAGGGAGATCACAAACTGGATATTTGTTCATATATGCTGGTAACGCAATTTCATGGTGTTCAACCAAATAGACCGTTGTTGCCACATCCTCAAATGAATCAAAATTGATTGCTCTATAGGAAGCCAGTCGAGAATGTGTATGGTTAAGATATTTGATCCAGCATGTTTAAGAAACATGTCGTCTTAAAGCAATTACAGGAAATCTGACCTTATTATATGAGGATAATACTGCATGCGTTGCACAAATAAAAGAAGGATTCATCAAAAGAGATAGAACCAAACATATTTCTCCAAAGTTTTTCTCCACACATGAACTTGAAAATGCTGGTGAAATAGATGTTCAACAAATCAGTTCAAACGAAAATCTTGCAGATCTTCTCACAAAGTCACTGCCTACCAAAGTTTTTGAACAACTTGTACACAAGATAGGCATGCGACGTCTTAAAGAGCTTCGTTGAACTGAGGGGGAGTTTTATACACAGTGCACTCTTTTTCCCTTTGCTATGGTTTTTATCCCAAATTGATTTTAGAAGCATATTAATTCAGAATTTATATTAATTGATTATGGTAAAGTCAATGTCTTAGTACTTTATATATTGGTTAAGTTTATTTTAATTGTTATTTTCTTTTTATTTTTTTTAATTAAAGTTCTTCCTATTTGATTGTTCAAATAAATTTAGAATAATTATTTTGGTACTTAATTAGACACAATTTTTGTGAGTTTAACACTCTATTCATCATTATATTACTTGAAGCGATTAGTACATTTACTATGGTAATTTTAGTGCATCAATATTCATAATTTTTTTTCTTTTTTTTAATATTAAATACGTATATTTAGACAAACTTAATTGAATAACTGATAAAAAAAATAAAAAATACATTTTTCATAATTAATGGACTAAAAAATATATGAAAAAAAATTAAAGAATGAAAATTATATAAAACTTTAAAACTAAGGGCCAAAAATAAACTTTACCTTTTAAATTTTGAATTGCTTTTGTACTGGCACATTTTTCAAATTTGAATTTACTTTATACGGACACATTTTCCAATTGAGCAGTAGCAGAGGCACTCGCCAATTGCACTCTCCAACGAACACTTCCATTTTCATTGGTGTCATAACTCAAATTTTTAATAGGATTTTATTTTTATTTTATTTTAACTAATATATTGTTATCTTTGCTTCTATTGTTAGGTTCATGAGTAAAATGGGGATTTTTGTGGACGATTGGAAAGAAGTTGAAGGATGAGGGACCCAGTTGAAGAAATGAAAAGTTGGAGGGGTGAAATGCAAAGTCTAGCCCAAAACCCATCAAACCCAAAGCCCACTCCAAAACTCAAACCAAACCCAACACCAACCCATTTTGATTTAAAGTCTCAGACCCAAAAGCCCAAAAACCCAAAGAACCAAAACCCGTTTAACCCAAACCCAAAAAAAAAAAAGAAAAAAAAAAGAAAAAGAAAACAACAAAAAGAGAAAAAGAGGAAGGCATCTGGAACTTTCTCCTTTCCCCCATCAATTCTTTTTTCATTTTTTTCCTCTCTCCTGAACCAGCCCTGCCTAGCCTTGCACCAGCCCGCGCCCAACGCCCCCAGGCTCTGCTGCCCTGCTGCACCCCAGCCTGCACTCTACCGCGCCCCCTAGCTCGTGCACCAGTTCCTGCACGCTGCGTCACACCCCGGGCCTCTGCGCGTCTGAGCCTGCACTCTCCCCTCTACGCGCCTGATCCTGCAATCACGCCCCTGTTGCTTGCACGCCTGATCCTGCTGCTGCACCGCGCCTGCACTCCTGCTCGCTACAGTACATGCCAGTTGAAATCTTCATCATTACTGATTGACAGGAGCA
>BPVZ01000205.1:40373-52623 GCA_020521535.1 Rubroshorea leprosula | reverse complement strand
CCTTTTATTGATTGAAGTGCTAAATGACACGTTAAATTATCATGAAATCAATTTTTATTTTAAATTTTTAATTACGTAAAAAATAATTTAATTACTATGACATTTTTACAAAAAAACCTTACTGACTTAGTGCCCTCAACAATTTAATATAAGTCTTCTTAAAGATTCCATCCTTCCCACCCTCCTCCCCGAACCACTTGCTCTAATAAAAAAAAAAAAAAATTGACATTTTTATTGTCCTCCTTGTATTCTCACTACTCTCACTACGGAACTTCTTCCTCCTCTTTGTCTGATCTCAAACCCAAAAACCTGCCAAGTCTGCAATTTGTTTCAGGCATAAATCTCAATCGAATCTCCTCAATTTGGTCTAGAAAGCTAGGCTGACATGGACCATTATACTGGGCAAAAGAACCCCAAAGAACCAATTTGTTTCTTCCTTGTTTAACCCCTTTTTGCCTTTCCTTTGGGTTCAGTCATGCCTTCTGTAATAATGGCGAAGGCTGGAATTTATGCTGCTGTGTTTTTGTTCTGTATTCTCCAGTGTAAATTCTGTTCCTTTGCGATGCTAGACCCACTTGATTTCTTGGCTCTGCAATCCATTCGGAAGTCTCTAGATGATTTGACGGGCTCTAATTTCTTTGCTTCCTGGGATTTCACTTTGGATCCTTGTAACTTCCCCGGAGTTTATTGTGATTCCGAGAGGGTGATTGCTTTTAATCTTGGGAATCCGAAAGCAGGTTCGCTGGGGTTGATAGGAAAGATTGATCCGGCGATTAGGAAACTCTCTGCCCTCGCTAAGTTATCAACTGTTCCGGGTCGGATCGTCGGGTCTCTGCCACAATCGACTTCATTTTCTTGCTATCAGCAAGAACTTCATCTCCGACGCGATTCCGGTCACTATAGGTGAGCTGAGGAATCTTAAAACACTTGATCTCAGCTACAATCAGTTCACCAGAGAAATCCTCGGTCGATCGGGACTTTGCCGGAGCTCTCCAACGTCATTCTCTGCCACAACCGTCTCTTCGGTTCGGTCCCTCCTTTCCTCTCCCAAACTTTAACCCGGCTTCTCCGGTTCGTTGGCCCGGACTCCTTCCCCGCTTCTTTCCAGCACCTGTCCCTCGCCTGGAGAATAAGGAAAGAGAAACTGGTAGAATGTTTCAGCTTTGTCGACGGACGAAACCCTAGAAAATATAAAAATATTTTAAAAGAACCCCACTTGTAACAAAAAATTGTTGCAGTGGGTAAGTTATTTTTCACTTAATTAAAGATTTAAACTTAACTTGTCATTGAACTTTCGTCAACGGAAAGGCTAAATTGTTCTCCAAAATCGAAATTTAGAGATAATTTTAATATTTTTTAAAGTTTGAAGGTAAATTTGATTTAAAGATGAAAGTTGAGGGATCAAACCGGGAATTTAACCGCATGTGAGGTTTTGTTAGTCACTAAGTCACAACTCATCAGGGATACTTGAGCGTGGGATAGACACCTTTCGGCCAAAGTAGCATAAAAAAACATGCCTTTCTCCATCAGATCAAATTCTTCAAATAATAGAGCACTTACTATTTATTGCTCTTATTAATTTCCACAATCTTCCCACAGTTAAAATACAATCATTCCTATAAGAGTTACTGATGAGGTTCAGAGAGAAAAACATCCGCTTGGGGTAACAAAAATATAATAACTCACCAGGAGGAGGAGAGCGCAATGAACTTCAGCATTTCCGGTATCGGTGCAAAGTTTCAAAAACGGTGAGCAGACTCCGACCAGTTCTTTGCATTAATAGGTAACATTTTCGAGGAGTCTTTGGATAACACAAGAGAATGAAGCGCCAAACCATTTAATCTCTTGCATCTGTTACAAAAATTTTTTAAATCAGATTCAAAATTTATTCTAAAACAGAAACAGAACAGAAATTTAAAATCGTATACAGTGAATCGGCGACGTACATCATCAAAATGGCGACGAATTCCGAAGAACAACTGGCGGAGGAGCTGAGCTTGAAGAGAATAGAAATGAGTAGATCATCCGGCAAAGAATCAAACAAATCGGACTCCTCCGCCGCCATCTCCGGCAAGAATGTCTGCCGTTACCTGTAAGGCGTGTGTTCGCCGAGAAATCCAGGAGCTTCACTGCTCTCTTTTCCGCCCACAAATTCTTTCACGACCCATATGCCCGTTAAGGCCTTTTTAATCAGCTCCTGTGCTCTTGAATTAGTAGCAAATCAGCCCCCATACTCTTGAATTGGTAGCAAATCAACCCCCTCAACTAAAAATGGTGGCTAATAAACGCTCAAACTTGAAAATCAGCCCTTTTGTGATGGCTGATATCAATATTTGGTTAAAATTAACGGAGCACGGATTTAGGTGTGATTTCCTACCTTACATGGATGCCGTGTAGTCTTTTGCCGTTTGACAATGACGGAAGATGATTTAGTATTAATTTTTTTATTAGCTTTGAATATAATTTTATTTGTTATTTAAATAATTAATTTTTTTATTTATTTTAAATATATGATATTAAGTGTATTTATTTATTTAATAATATATAAAAAATATATAAATATATTATATAAAAAATTATTTTTATATCACTATTTTTTGACATGACCTACCATATCATCATATCAGTTAATTAATATTATTAAATCTTAATTAAATGTAATTAAATAAGAGAAAATATGTTTTTTAATATGACTTGTACTTTTTTGTAATTCAAGTACTCAAATTACAAAACATTATAAATGAATAAACACAAAAGATATTTTCATTAGGGTATTTTGCTTATTTTAGCACCTACACAGCACAAAAAAGTACAATTTGTATTGAAAACACATTTTTAAGAGAAAATTATTTTGCAATCCAAACTACAAAATATAAACCATTAAATCTTTAAGTTTATACTCTTACATGACATTTACGATGAATTTAAATAAAAAAACGCTAATTATATAACTATACATTATAAGTTTATAATGCTATATACTATTATAACAATAGTATATATTTGAATTAGCTGTTTTGACGTCATTGATAGTTGATAGTCAATATTCAACAACCGATAATCATTATTAAGCATAATTCGGAATATATAATCTGTTCGATTGAAGCTAACAATGGATAATTGTTCCCCAAACTCAAAAACAAACACCTACATAAAATTTTCGTAAATCTTTTTAGTTGTTTGGTTCTCTCAATCAATTTCCTTTGGTAAATATCTTCAAATTTTGTTGATTGCTGTCATTGTTGTGGAGTTTTTTATATTGGATTTCTTGAAGGAGGAATGGAAGAAGGTAAAAAGCATTCTTTTTGGGGGGTAGTGTCTTCGTTTTTGATTGGGGATTGAAGGCAATCGTGTGTATTTGATTTTACCAAAGCATAAAACTCTTTACTCATTCAACATGGAAGGCCACGCTATTTCAGTTTCTTAATTTCTTTGCCTTGGCCAAGTCCACAAGGATCATGGTATTCTTCTTTCTGGGTGATGGTGAGACAGATGTCCAAAATCAAACCAGATATGAGTTAGATGATGAAAGCAAGGCTATAATGTGCCTCAGAGTTGTGAAATTGTGATGAAAGATGCAGCAAGTGAGGAGGAGATAGGAGATTTTGATGATATGCTTCCTTTTGACATTCTAGCTAGGTCGAATTGAAGGTGCCTAATGTTAAGTGACTATATGAGTTTTCGGGCTGCCATGAAATTGTGTAGATTGGTAGCTCCTTCAAGTCCAACTTTTGGGGTGCTCTGAAGGCTATAATTACTCTTCTCTCTTGATTAACCTATTGGTGAAAAGTGTAAGAATAGGTCCGAGGTTAAGGACCTCGGACGTACTGCTACATTTCTTTAATGACCGAAGTGAAGGTTAAATTCATCCCTTCTCGGTCAAATAGTTGCACGACAGGAACAGTGGGCATGTCCGCACCTGATTTCCTTTTCCCGAGATCATCACCTGAAGGGACACGTTAGACTCCGATTGAAATCAACCTAAAGCTCTTTTTTCCATTATTCTAAATGTAGATCCGATTATTGCTGACTTAAGCATCGAAGTGTCTACCCCGAGGATCCACCTCGGGGCTTTATAGGTTTATCTGAAGTGAAGACACGGATTGAAGAAGGACTTCTAGTTTGGTGCAATTACATTTTGGCGCCGTCTATGGGAATCGAACTAAAAGCTCTCTTGTAGCTCTTTCATCATGGTTAACACTCGGTTTGTTCGAGCTGGAAGCCAAACTCAGCCTTCTGCCCAAGGCCAAGCTCAGTGCCTCAATAACATTCCACCTCATATCCTGAATCTATTCCCTCCTATTGAACATGCAGAAGGAGGTGATGAAAATCAACCTCACAATTCAGCTCACAATGCAGCTCCCATCCCGAACCAAGGTGATGCAGTCTAGCTCAACTTGTTGCAATGCAACAACAATTTGGTGTTTTCCAATTGGTTTTAGCTCAACTCTTAGTTCGGAATAATCCTGGTGATCCCCTCATTAATCTACTTAACCCTACTCAACAACCTCCAGTTCAATAGCAAGAACCCCAACTAGTTCGCTCCACTGATCATCAACATGCTCCTACCCTCAGTGAGTCTCAGGGTCAGTCTCATATGGCCCTAGCTCAGCAACCTCTACCTGACGATGCCACACGACGTCTAGACAGTTTAGAAAAAATGGTAGCCGAGCAGCGATGTGCTCCACCTCCTCACCATAACACTACTTCAATACCTCATCCTCTGTACACCAACATAACTTTGGAACCTTATCCTACTGGTTTCAAAATACCTCAACTCGAAACATACGATGGAACAAAGGACCCAGATGACCATTTGCATGCTTTCTACTCCTGTATGCAAGCTCAAAATGCTTCTGATGCCTTGATGTGCAAGATCTTTCCTTTTACTCTCCGAGGCAATGCTCAAACTTGGTATTACAGTCTACCTCCGAGATCTATTAGTTCTTATACAGAGATGGCATCTGCTTTTGTTACAAAGTTTTCCAGTAGGAGATTGATTAGGAAAACCACTTTTGAGTTGATGCGAGTTATGCAAAGGGATGGAGAATCTCTGAAGAATTACATGAGCAAATTTAATGATGCAGTCCTGGAGGTTTGCTCATTCGATCAAGCTATGGGAATTGCAGCTGTAATTCAAGGTCTTAACCATGAAAGATTCAGAGATAGCATAATTAAGCATCCCATTGCCACTTTTAATGAGGTTAATGACAGATCTTTGAAATTCATAACTGTTGAGGAATATGCCTTGTCACAAAAGCTAGTTCTTGCTAAGAATTAAAACCTGGCTTGGAGAGATGAGGGCTAGAGCAAAAGCGGATGAAGATAATATAGAATTGAGGTCCAATGTCGACCTCCACATCGAGATTCAGAAGACCGAACTTGGTACCTCTCCAACAAACTACTAATAAAGCATTAGTTACATGGACTCCTTTTAAACTGTCGAGGTCGTAAATATTCATGCAGATCAAGAATAAGTGGATTTGAGGCAACCAGGGCTGATGAAAAGTTCTGCTGCTACACGTGACCATATTAGATACTGTGATTTTTATCAAGATCATGGCCATACAACGGAGGAATGTAATAGTCTGAGGTCCAAATTGGAAAGTCTAAGTCAGAAGGGAATGTTAAATGAATACATCCAGAGAACAAAGCAGTTGAGGTTTGTTAGAGAACAGGGGCCACAGCCACAGAGATCTCGTAATGTTGGAAATAGGCAAGGAGTAGGATATCAACAAGCCCCACCTCCACTTCCGCCATCAGCTAGAATTATTCATATGATTATAGGTGGATTGGAAGCGGGGGGTTTGAGCTCCAAGCAGAGGAAGTTATATGTCAGGGAGGTGAAGTATCAAAACAGAGTTCAGAAAAGAAAGTTTGATGATGTTGACTGGAAGAATCACTTTCATACCTGCTGACTTCAATACACTTGTAACACCTCGTAATGATCCTTTGGTCACTTCTGTTATGATTAATAACTGTAAGGTACAACGTGGCCTTATTAACATAGGGAGTGCACCAAATATTATGTATTATCACTGTTTTGAGAGTCTAGGACTAGATCTAGCTCTGTTGCAGAGGTACGATGATCCCATATATGGATTTAATAACCAACTTGTTCAGGTAGAAGGAGTCCTTACTCTCGATGTTGCTTTTGGGAGTGGCCAAACTTATGTTACCCCTTCAATTTGGTTTCTAGTCATCAAAATGGCCTCATCCTTCAATGCTGTTATTGGACGACCTACATCAACTGAGATCCGAGCTATGGTCTCTCAATCTCACCTCTGTATGAAGTTCCTAACCCCTATGGGGGTAGCAGCATTACGAGACAACCAGGAGATGGCTAGACATTGCTATATTACCTCGGTTACAAGGTGATGAGCTAATTCCACTCTAACAAGTGTACTAGTCCGTTCAAGTAATATAATGATGAAAATAGAGTATCGTCCCATAGAGACCGTAGATTAATTAAGTACCAAAATTAATGAATTCTAATTTTATTTGAACAATTGAAATTAAATGATTTGAATAAATTAAATCACTAAACTAGTTAAAGAAAAACTAAATTAACTTTGAGTAACACCAAGAATTAAAAGTCTAAGGCATCTGACTTCACCATCATCAACTAATATAGAATTTAGATCAATATACTTCCAAGGTATTTATTATTCATGTGACAACGAGATTTCCTATTTTATTCGATATACTTTCTCATGTTATACCAAACCTATCTTCATCTATTAACCCATTATATCTCTATGTGAATTTAAATAGATAAATATGCATTATGTTCTATGAAATTCCCTAGTTTACGTAGAAAATTAAGTCCACTTATCACTAATGCTACACAAATCACGTTGGTCCATCTCTGGCTCTCGTTCAATTCATGGTATATATTACTAAAAGCTATAGCATAAAATCTCCTCTTGGTCTCAATTATGCTCTTCAAATCAGTTTTAATGGTGGTCAATCATTAAAAGGCATTAAGAACAATAATATATACTCTACATGAAATAATAACCTTTGAAAGTATAAAAATCATGAAATTCTATATTAAATTGATTAGGCTACATCGTAGCCTTAGATTGCAAAATTAGTTCATATTAAACATGATAAAATCTGAAATTCAATTGATAAACCACAATTCCATATCCAAACAAAGGAAAAAATAAGTTTAGAAGAGCAAAAACCCAATTTGTGGAACTCAGATCTGAGCCTTCACTGTCGCGTTTGTCCCCTTTGTTTTCGATTGAAGTGTCCCTAGTGGCTGCCTTTGCTTCTGCCGTCACTCGCACAGAATCCGCACAAGCTCTACCTCAAACTCGCCTTCCAAGCTCTCTGCCGGTTGCCTCTAAAATCCCTCTCAAAAGTCTCCCTTTTTCCGCCTCCAAAAATCCCCTTTTTATATCAAACCCCCTGCGAAAACTGCGTGCCCTTCTTTTTTAAAGCCCATCTTATCTCCACAATGAGATAAAGCCCACAATGTTGTGTCACGTGTATGCAGGAAGAAAATTCAATTTTGGTCTTTGAATGGGGAAATCATGGAATCAGACTTGATGTTTTCAACTTTTGTCACTTCAGCCCATTCACTCTCAATTTCTTTAGTTTTACCCTCTACCTACAAAGAATGATAAAAGTAATGTAAAACCAAATAAAATCGTTCCAATAAAATATAAAAGACTACAATTAATGACTAAAAAGCCATGTATAATTGTATGAAATTTAGGCTCATCACAAGGCCTCAAAAAGGAAAAGATCAGACATCAGAAACCATTTCAAAGGAAGTTCATGATAACCAACAGGTCAAGCGGGTTGAGGTACTTGATAACAGACCTAAAGATGAAACCCGAGTGGGTCTAGTTGAAGATGTCAAAGAAGTACAAATTGATGACAAAGATCCGAACAGAAAGACACAAATCAAAACTCAGTTGAACCCAGAGGAAAGAGCAGAACTAATAGCTTTCCTTTGAGCTAATAAAGACATTTTTGCTTGGATCTCAGCAGATATGCCAGGGATTTCAACCTCAATATCTCAGCACAAGCTCAGCACCGATCCATTGAAGAAACCAGTGGCCCAAAAGCGACGCTTCTTTGGGGGGAAGAGGCTTAAGGTCATAAAGGAGGAGGTGAAGAAACTCCTGCAAACTTGTTTCATTAGAAGGGTTAATTATTGTGAGTGGGTAACCAATCCAGTGTTAGTCAAGAAAGCAAATGGTAAGTGGCAAATGTGCATCGATTACACAAATCTCAACTAGGCTTATCCCAAAGACTATTATCTGATGCCGAACATTGACAAACTAGTTGAGGCAGCTTCTAGAAACGAGACATTAAGTCTTTTAGATGCATATTCTGGTTATCACCAAGTCCCAATGACTCTTGAGGATGAAGAGAAGACCTCGTTCTATGCAGGTGATGAAATCTATTGTTACGTCATGATACCCTTTGGCTTGAAGAATACAGGTGCCACTTACCAAAATATGGTGACCATCGTATTCCGAGCTCAGATAGGCAGGAATCTGGAAGTTTACATCAATGACATCGTGGTGAAGAGCCTAAAAGCCGAAGATCATTTAGCTGATCTCGATGAGACATTCAACAACCTGAGAAAGAACAAAATGCGATTGAACCCAACGAAGTGCATCTTTGGTGTGGAATCTGAAAATTTTCTAGGTTTCATGGTATCTAGGAGAGGGATTGAGGTTAACCTAGAAAAGATCAAAGCAATAGCCGAGATGAAACCACCGAGGTCAGTAAAGGATGTACAGAGATTAACAGGGAGAGTGGCAGCTCTTCAGAGGTTCATATCGAAGTAAGCAAATAAATGTTTGCCATTCTTCAAGATCATGAGATCAACAGCTTAGAAAGATGAATCTGGCAAGCAGAAGAAGTTTGAATGGAACTCAGAATGCTAAGTTGCATTTGATGAGCTGAAGTTTTATCTTAACTCACCCCTTTTGCTGACAAAGGCTGTTGATGGAGAGATCCTTTATTTGTACCTCGACATCTCAAACGAAACAATCAGTTCTGTACTAGTACAGGATGAAGGGAAGCAGCAAAAACTAGTTTATTATACCAGTAGTGTATTACATGGAGCAGAGATAAGGTATTCCATTGCTGAGAAAGCAGCATTAGTAGTTGTCACCTCAGCCAGGAAGCTGAGACCATATATCCAGTCACACCTAATTATAGTTCTCAAAGACTAACCTCTTCAGCAGATTTTACAAAAGTCAGAATGCTCAGGAAGATTGATCAAATGGGCAGTCAAATTAGGGGAATTCAAGATAACGTTTCAACAGAGGTCCACAATCCGAACTCAAGCACTAGCAGATTTTATTATAGAATGCACCTCAAATCACTCAAATTATAACCTCGAGCCGGATAGTTGGATTCTATATATTGATGGAGCATCAAGTAACAAAGGCTCTGGAGCTGGCGTAATCCTACTTGGCCCAGATGGATACCAAAGTGAGCATGCTTTGAAATTCAATTTCGATACAACTAATAACATGGCTAAATACGAAGCTTTGCTACTTGGCTTGCAACCGGCATTACAACTAAAAGTCACGGTAATATAGATATACAGTGACTCACAACTTGTGCTTAATCAAGTTAACTCAGTCTACGAGGTGGTTGATCCTGTCATGATGAAGTATGTAGTCCTGGTGACTGAGCTGAGGTGCAAATTTCAGAAATTTTGTTTGAGCAAAATACCCCGTGCTGAAAATAAGCAGGCAGATTCACTTTTTAAGTTCGCTTCTGATAGTTTTCGAAGCTCCAAATCAGTTTTTGTTGAAATTCTAGATGAGCCTAGCTTTCAAAAGCCAAAGATGATGGAGATTAGCACAGATCCAAACACGCCGAGCTAGACAAACCCAATTGTCTCTTTCTCACAAGATGGATCAGTGCCTGGAGATAAGCAAGAAGAGATGAGGTTGAGGAAGAAAGCGTCTCGGTACACACTTGTTGATGGAGTCCTCTATAAGAGATCTTTCTCACTTCCTCTTCTACGATGCTTGAACCCTTATAAAGCTAAATACATACTTTGGGAAGTACATGAAGGCGTATGTGGAAGTCATGCTGGCACTAGAACCCTAGCTCATAAAGTCCTTAGACAAGGATATTACTGGCCGAATATGTATAAAGATGCTACTCACTTTGTACAGAGGTGCCCGAAGTGCCAATTCTTTGCACATTTAACTCACCAACCAGCAGAAGAACTCATCAACTTGGTAGCACCGTGGCCATTTGCTTAGTGGGACTTGATCTTTTAGGCCCATTTATGAAAGGGGTTGGAAGTGTAACCCATCTGGTCATTGGTGTTGATTATTTTACGAAATGTGTTAAAGTTTGGCCATTATCCAGCCTTACCTTCAAAAGGTTGAAAACTTTGTTTTCAGCTCAATCATCTGTAGATATAGGATTCCGAATCAGATTGTGGTTGATAATGGCACTCAATTTAATTGCTCTTCATTGAGAGATTTCTGCTTCAGTTATGGGATCAAATTACAATTTACCTCAGTATACCATCCAAGGTCCAATGGTATGGTGGAATCTATCAACAAAGCTATCCTAGAAGGAATAAAGCCGAGATTGAAGCAACACAAGGCCAAGTGGGCAGATGAGCTCAACAACGTCCTTTGGGCATATAGAACTACGAGCCGAACTGCCACAGGTACTACTTCTAACTTGAGTTACTTTCATACTACTTTATTTCTTCTTCTACAACTTTACCCTAGATCAAATATGCATAACATATAAAGCATATTCTAAAAACTATAACTTAATGAAAAAGGTGAACACCCTACCACCTGGCCTTTGGTACCGAAGCAATAATTTCTATTAAAATAGGAGTCCCAAGCTTCAGGGTCACCCATTTTAATGAAGGACGAAATGGACAACTGCTTCAAGAGAACCTTGACCTGCTTGATGAAGTCAGAGAGGAAGCACGACTTCGAACTTTGGTGTACAAGTAGAAATTAGCCAACTTCTACAACAAATGAGTTCACCCTCGAACATTCAAAGTTGGTGATCCAGTTTTGAGAAAATGCCGACCTTACTGGGGTTTGAAACTCGTTTTGGCAAACTAGCACCGAACTAGGAAAGCCCTTACACTGTAGCTGAAGTGCCACACTCAGGTGCTTATATCCTTTAAGACACTGAAGGGAGAAGGATTCCTAAGGTTTGGAATGTCAACAACTTGAAGAAATTTTACCCTTAATCCACTTCTTTCAATAAACTTTGTCTTATTTTACATGGTATTCATTAATTCCTCAGTCTGAGATCAATTTCATTCCTTAGAATGTATATCCGAGGTCAATTCGTTAATCATTTCATTCCTTGAACTTTAATTTTATTAATGAATTTCACTTCACATTCAAAGTGATTTCTTCCATTTTTGTTCTTACATAATGGCAACATAACATAAATCTTGAAACAAATCCTCAATATATTCAATCGTTAAATCAAATCTTACAAAAATGTTCAAAATAAAATCAACAAATTGTTCCAATTTTAACAGAAAATACAAATCAAAAAATGGAAACCCTAGCTACTCTGTTGGGGGAGGTGGCTGTTGCTCTACACAAAGAGGTGGCTGCTCCACTTCTGGAAGGGCTGGCTACTCTTCTTCTAAGGGAACTGGATGGATTTCCACTGGAGGAGGTGGCTGGCTCTTTTCGACCTCTGTGCCCACAGCCTCTGCTTTGCCTTCCTTAACTGTGATGAACTCGAAGTCAAAGTTGGGAGAAAAAACAGTGTGACCTTCTTCATCATGATCCCATCTTAGCTAAATCTGAGGTCAAAAGCCAGTCGACATACTTTCACCGTCTTCCTTCACTCTTTCCTCTTGTTTGCCAAAGGTGATTTTCATCACATCCACTTCAGGATATTGAGATTTCAGCTTTTTTTCTGCAATCGGTGAAGGCAAGGATCGTAGTAGGCAGCTGGTATAGGTTGACAATATTGTCAAATGTGCTAGAGTTGAGAAACTTAGCAATGTGCCCTTCCATCGCATTGTGGACCAGCAACTTCACGTTCTTTTTCAGCTCGACAGCAAACTCTTTCATTTCCTTTATTTCTTTCTCTTGCGCCTCAATTTTTGTCTTGCAAAATTTTCTCTTTCATTCTTCAAATGAAAGAGTTGTCTTCAGCGAATCCCTCTTGTTCTGAAGACTAATCACTGTTGGAACCTCCTCATCCAGCTGTTTTTGCATCTCCCCCTTCTCTTTCTGCAGTTTATCATACTGCTTCT
>BPVZ01000204.1:276607-293754 GCA_020521535.1 Rubroshorea leprosula | reverse complement strand
TCAAGTTCCTTGTAACGTAGGAGTGAGATGACCAATTTCGTCACACGAGGCAGTCCCCCAAACCGCAATTAACGGCAATTAACAGCAGTTAAGTTGGCTGTGAGAGTAAGGGCTAAATTGCTTCTATTGCAGAGTTCAGTGGCTTATATGCTTCAATTAACGTCCGGGGGTTTAATAGCGATTCTGGGGTTAGTTCAGGGGCTTAACTTATGGTTTTGCCTCTTATATATATATAAACGTGAATGCGTTTAAGTTCAGATCTACCTACCCCTAAAGATGTCTACAAGCAACAGCAACCCCTTCTGCCCGCCGACAAGCGGAGACGCACCTGCAACTACCCCAAACCCTAATCCCGATATTAAACAACGCCGAACCAATTTTACTTCAGAAATCGGCACAACCATCTGCAACTGCCCAAACCCTAATTCCTGTAATTCAGATACGGCGAAGAAAACCCAATTCCCTCCAGATCTTATTGAGGAAATTCTTTTGAGGCTCGGTGTCAAGTCTCTGCTTCGATTCCGATGCGTATCCAAGCAGTGGTTTTTTCTACTTTCCAACCAACAATTCATCACAAGACATCTCAAAATCCAGACTTCAAAACGCACTCGCCAGGAATTTATCGTTCAGGGTCTTGAAGATACAAACTTTGCCATCGGCACTCTAGACGACAATGCTGATCGGATATGGTTTCGACTCCTGGAAACCAACCACCTCCAGGTGCTGCCTTCAGAGAAAAGTGCTGGCTTATTGGGGCACTGCAATGGCCTTCTGTCTTCGCGCTTCTATTCCAAGGAGACCGACCGGAACAGCATCGTTGTTTGTAACCCTTCAACAATGGAACAGTGGAGATTTTCGATGCCGCAATGTCTTAAGAAGAATGTTGAACTATTTGGGTTCGGTTTTGATTCAGTAAGTGATGATTACAAGCTTGTATTAGCGACGATTACAGCATGTGGGAGGAAACTAGATAAGATCCAGAGCTTGAGCCTGAAGAGGGGTTTATGGAAAACTGTTCAATTTGATATAGAGTACTCGTTTGATTTATCAGATGGAACTCATGTCAATGGCTACATTTACTGGCTTATTAATCGTCAACAACGATCTAGTTGTGGAATTGTAAGTTTTGATTTGAGCACAGATAAATTGAGAGAAGAGGAATCTCTAAGCTGGATACTATCCAATAAATCCAACATGTATACCAGTTTGCAGCTGTCAGGAGAATCTCTTTGTCTGGTCGAGTCTCCGGACGAGGTTGCCTATGATGTGTGGATGATGGAGGAAAATGTGGTAACACAGACCAAATCTTGGATTAAATTGTTCAGAGTTAGTAGTACTGATGGCAACTTCAATACCCCTTTAAATGATCCATGGAACCGGGATGTGATGACTCCAGTCTGTTTTACTGGAAACGGAAAAGTTTTGATTTATTGGCATTCAAGATATGAATACGCTCTGTACAACCCCGATGACCAATCAGTTAACAAAGTTGCAGAATTTGGCAATCCCATTTGGGAATCCTGGCCTGTGAGTCCATATGTGGAGAGCTTGGTCTCCCTGGGTTGATGAACTCAATTCAATTACTGAGTTCTAATTTTATTAATGCTATTATTTACTTTGATGTTCCTTTCGTCTGGTGTTGTCATCTTATTTATTTTGGGGAGTGGCTAATGATAGAAGAGGCTGTGCTAGTGTATGGTCCTCAGGCTGGTGATGTGAAGAGTAAGGTATTGGTTTAGTTTTAATAAACTTGAGTGAATGTGTCGAGGGTGTGTTTTTAGGTAATGTAATTTGTAATTAGAATGATGGAGCCATTCTGCCTGATATTCTTCTTATCTTTAAGCAGGAATTCTATGTGGTTTCAGCTAGTAAATTTGATTGTTGAAGGAATGGATAATTTTGTTCTTAATATTCATTAATTACAAACAAAAATTAATGACAAATTGAACTGGCATGCCTGATATTTTGTCATCACAAACATTATTATTTAGCCTTGCCAGGTCAGTTTTGTCTTCATTGAAATTGATGCTTCGTTGGCACGCTTGTGGTTCCAGAAAAAAGGAAAAATGATGCTTTGTTGGAGGAGGTTGGTGTTTTGTGATTCTGCCTGGTGTTTCATTGTCAAAATCTGTTGCATATTATTATGCTAATGAAGGTGTATGTGTGGAATTGTGGATTTTCTTGATAAAGTTCTGATTTATTAGCTCTGTTCACTGTTATACTGCCTGTCTGATATTTTGTCATCACAAATATCTGGAGTGTAGGTATTGTGTGGATGAGTCTAAGTTAACCTCTATTTGGCACCAGTTGGCCTGAGTGGTCCTCTTTGTTCAGTAGGTGTTGCTTGTGTTGCTCTCATTGTTGTTGGTTTCTGTTTAGTTCAGAGGTGCAAAGTGTGGAGATGCTTGATGGTTTTTTGTCCATTTTCTTTGCCAATGCAAAGGTTTGTTAGATATTGGGAACCCCCAAGTCAATATTGTTTTTTGTTAGGCTGCTAATAGATTTGTATTATGAGTTGGCTTCATGCACTTAGATTTGGTTTCAATTGCACTTTCACTTTAAAGAGGTGCCCTGCCTCTTCTGTTTCTTAGGTCATTATTGATGAACTATAACTATTTCTCTCCTGTATATAAAATAAAAGACAAAAAGTAATTTGTTTTTGCTCGAATATCCATTAACAGATGCAAGTTCATTGCCTTTTAACCTTTGATTGCTAGGCTTATTGTGAATGGTTTAGGAAGAATGGTCTTAATATCTTTCTTTTAGAATGTGATTTATGAATATTCATTAGTATGTGTGGATCAGATCCTTTTCCAGCAGAAACACTTCCAGACACATCTTACCATGTAGTGCTTGGACCTGAGTAGCTTCTTTCCTTAGTATTGGTGAGTTAAATGTTGGTGATTCCATCCAGAAATGTTTTACAGTTTGTGTCTAAGTCTTTGCCTCACGGGAGGCAAGAGCTTCCCATCTGGATTTGAATTACTATTTACATCCATTCTACCTATTTAACCATATATAGTTGTTGTGTGCGGTTTTGAATAACTTTGATGGTAACAAGACGGGTTCATATTTACTATATCATTGAGAAGTTTATGCGTGCATATGTGTATCACTCTCACTTATTTGTTCTGTCTGTTTTGCAATCTCAACACGCTTTCCAAACAGCTTAACTAGTCTACGACAACATATCTTGAGGTAATGCACTACTCTTATCCTTTTATTTCTTGTTTCTTAACCAAGAAATGGTTTCCAATTCCAATACAATTGAACTTGTCCTGCTTTGCAATTAACTGAGTTCTTCTATTATAAATTGCTCATATAGATTCTCCTGCATTCATTTCTGCGCTAGATTGGAAATGTGACACCATTCAGGGCCTTGTGAAGATGCAATAGAGTCTCTTACATCACTGCCCAAGTATACTGATGTGAGCCACAAGTTTTAAATAATAGAGGGAAGTTATTGCAGCACAGATTCTGAATAGGTTATAGTGCTTCATTTGCCACCCCCTCCCCCCTTTTTTTGGATTGTTTGGTGTTGCATGTTCCAATCTTGTGACGAAAGTACACAGGAGGAATGCAGTGAGCTGGACAAGATGGTATTTCATGCAGACTATTGAACTTTCCAGGTTGAACTTTGTCAAAAAGCCATAAGATGACTATGGATAAAATCTGGTTTACCAGCTCTGTCTCTGAATGTGGTTTACTGATATCAGATTGCTAGACCTGATTTCTGAGATTACTTTTGTTATTGATATCTTTGTGGTTTCTTTTTACTAAATTAATCTAGGTACAGAACATCTGTGCATCTACATCTCTCTATGTTTGTGAATATATGGTTGAGAATTGAGTGTGTTTATTGAATGTGGTGTGTCTTGGTTGCCTGTTGACGTTCCAGGCATTGGTATTTGGTTCTGTGCCTCTAATTTGTTCATTTGGCTGTTCTTGTTACTACTGCATTACTGGACTAAAAATTTCTATTGGATTTGGTTAATAATATTGCTAACCTCCTACATGGTGCTTGATTTGCAGACAAACAATGTAAGCATTGGGGACAGGTCATGGGTTCCTGTTTATTCTTTGGATTTAAAATCCCGACATGCAGGGATGAAAAATGGGCATATAGTGTGCATGTCAGTGCAACAAGCCGGTATCTAAGGTTTCTGTTTCACCTTTGCAATTAGAAGATGTAAAAGAGCTCCCACGAAATATATACAAGCCCAAGGAACCTTGCACAGCAACCATAGTTTCTGTTGAGAGGCTGGTGGGTCCAAAAGCTCCAGGTCAAAAAGCCACCCTCGATTTGCTGGGTTTGCTATCTGAAAATAACAGGTAAGGAGTCGCTAGCTATTTCCACTCAGGATTTGCTGGGTTGATTCTCAATTGTTTTCATCTTCTTTTTTTGATTTACATAACTGCAGAAAGAATTCCTCTTGCTTCTTTTTTGCTAAATTTTTACAAGAAGAATTCCTCTTGCTTTCATTAAACAGAAATGAAAAAGTGAAGAGGGTAGACAGCACTTTCAGAAGCAATTGGATATCTTAATGATGTTGATCTCTCTTCACTTTCCAAAAACGTCACCACATTGAAATGCATTTGGGTTAGGGTTGATTCTGCTTTCTCTCAGGTGAAAAAAGATAGGTTCTTGCATCATGCCTGCTTGCTGAGGTAACAAAGAGAAGGAGAATTTGAATTTTGAATTTTGGGTTTCTTTTCTCTTCAGGAAAGACTTCAGAAAGAAGGAAAGGTTTCATCTTTCTAGAGTCTTTAAAAATGGAAAAGCATAGGATTGAAGTGTATAATTCTTTCTGTTTTGAGTTTTGGCTGTGTTTACTTGGAAAATAAACAGGGGTTGTCATTTGCTATGTCTTTTCATGTGCATTAAGTAAAAAAATATGAACTTACTATGCTTTTGAAAGTTTTTGATCTTTCTGGGTGGTAATGATTATCATATATGGAAGAAGCATGAAAACATAACTACTGCCATGCACAGGCAGATGTGAAGCTGGTATGTCTAGCATTCTCTGCATTGCAATTGTTTTCCTTTCATTTTTATTTTTAATGCAAGCTGAAGAATTTTTAAGTTTGAATTTGCCTTTTTAACTGGGGAAAAGAGCATAATAGAATTCTATTTATATTTGTGATTTTATTGCAGTTCATTTTAGCTTATATTGTTTGTAATTGAAAGATGCAACTGTTAGTGCTTTCTAGCAATTGAAGTCATGGCTTAATTGGAAAAAGCATTTTCCAAGCTTATAGATTGGCAAAAAAAATTTCCGAAACTAATATCTGTGAGTCTCCTAATCATAATTTTCTACTATAACTGACAGTTTCTTTTTTTATTTTATTTATAAATACAAACTCTACAATTGTTGCAGGAATAAGGGATAGATAGACTCAAAGGCCCCCCCAAAAAAAAAAAAAAAGATAGATGGACTGGAAGGGGAGTAGCAAGTATAGAAGAAACAATTGAACCACATAATGAGGCACGATAAAAGATGTTTTAATAACAATGACAGTTTTTGATGAAGAGTATTGTCTCAATACTTTCATATTTTAAAGAGTTTGATATCAAATGCTTATAACAGAAAGTGAAAACACAACACTAGGAACTCTATGCAATAGGAACTGCTACAAAGGGAATTCAGTAATAAATTTAAATTAATAATTAATAGCCTTTTTTTGTTTTCCTTTTTACATTTTTTCACTCTTTTCTGAGAGAGAAAAGGGAGAGGGTGAGGAATGATATTCAGATTTGATCTACTGGCCTTATGTAAATAGCCATGAATACTCATATGGTAGAGAATATTTCCTTAAGTTTTCCATTTTCTGTTGAACACATTGTCTCTATGGTCTGGTAAGCATGTTTCCACAATGTTTTAGCTAACTTTGTTTCAGATTTGCACATCAATCATTGTCCTACTAAGAACAATTGATTTTGGCCTGCAGGATGCTAACCTTATAATGCTTGCATTAGCATTACATGAAGTACATTTTTCAATTCTAAGGGAGGTAAATATGAGAATACCTTTAATCCATTATTTCTATTTTGTTTTTTTGGTAAATTTGTACCTTGGATTCTTACTCTTCATTTCTGGAGCAATGAAATTATATTATTAGTTTCATTGTTATTAGGATGTTCCGACCCAAGAGCACCAGCCTGCCAATCAGCCCCAACATTTTCTCAAACAGAATCATCTCATGTTAAAGAGATATAGGAAGTCATTTTCTGTGGTTCCTTTTGCCAATTAGTGTATAACATTAAAAGTATATACATAGCTGTTAAGAGATATTGGCACTATTTAAGGGTAAGTAGATATATACATATTAAAGTTCATAACTGAAAGAGTTCACTCAGAATTTAAAATTAAATGACAAAAAGAATGGTGTTGCTAAAATGATCTTTGTAATGTGTAATTTCTTTACTGATGCCTATTTACCGATGGTGAATTTAAAGGGAGTCTCTAAAATGATTTTTGAACACCTGCTGATATTGTGAATTTAAGGAGGGTTGCTTGGCAATTCATAGGAAATTCTTTTCAAACCCTCCTATCTTCCCTTTTTTTTGTTTGGCATTTTTGAAGTAATTATCGAGTTCAATTTAGAATATTAGATGAGGATCAAGGCTTTACACTAAAAGCACTTGATAATCTGTTTTGAAAGAGGGTTTAGAAGGTTTTAATTATATGTTTATGGTCAAACTGGTACAGGCAAAAATACGTGATGGAGGAATGCATATTTCAAACGTAACAAATTCATCCCATGTATACCTCAATTACGTTCTCCATTTTTTTATTCATTTGTTTACCCAAGGAATTCTAAATTGTGTATTTCAAATAAATGGTAGTCTGAGCATAATGCTCCCTTGCATCTTGGATATCATCACGTTTCTTCTTCTTCTTTTTTTTTTTTTTTTAAATAATACTAATAGTTTTTTGCTGTGGAATTACTTATTGATTTCTTTTTCAATTCTGATAAGGTTTTTCTCATGATATGACAGTTTATAAGCCAATAATGCAATAACTGATACTTAGTCCAAAATTTTCACTATGTAATTGCCTTGGTTTTGGCAAGCACAGTGATTTAGACATGTTGATCCTGCTTTAAGTTTTACTTCTATGTTCTTTGTTGCATATATGAAAGAATGGAGACAAGAAAGAGTATTGTAATTCATCAAGGAAAGATTAATTTCTAAGAATTTTAACCTTGTTAGAGCTTAGGGTTATATTATTTTATATACAGGATGAAGCTAAGGGTGGAGGGGAAGCATAGGGTATGGGGAAGAAGAAGTAGAAAGTGATGGTGAGTTGTGTGATGTGGAACCTAATCCTGAGGGAAGTGACGGTGCATGGAAGAGAACAAAGTTCCTAATGAGTAGATGTTGATGATAAAAGGGAAGAAAGCGAGGTAAAAGATTTGATAGTGATGAAGAAGAAGGATATAGTTGGCAGTAGTGACAAGCGGGAGACGAAAAGTAATCAAAAGTGGATCAAAGAGGTTTGAGAGGAACCATTACCCAAATAATGAAAATGAGGAGCGTGATCAAGCTAAAAGTCCACGGTAATGGCTGTTGCAATTACAGATTTGTCTGTTTTTTTCTAGAACATTTGCTTGAAAATTTGCTATTCTTGTACAAAAAGATACTCTCTTTCCTTCTACTTGAATGAATTTAGAAATTGATAATCATAAAAAAACCCTATTTCTTAAAATAATAATGTCTAGAAATCACGACTTATTTATGCTTGTTGCAGTATCTATGCAAGTAAAATGAAGTCTGCCAAAAGTGTGGAGGCAAAGAACCAGGTAACATGATTACGATCTCCATATATCTTTATTTCCTAGTGCTTAATTTTCCACACTGGCACAAGAATCCAGAACTGTGATTTGATCCATAGGGTAAGTATTGGTCTAGTAACTTTAGTTTTAATAAATTGGAGAGAATGTGTCGAGGCTCATGGGTGTTTTTTTAGGTGAGATATAAGTTGTAATGAGAATGATGGAGCCATTCTGCCTGCTATTCGTCAGATCTGTAAACAGGAATTCTATGTGGTTTGAATACAACACAAAGAGTGTGGGACCCACATATTAGGAAACAAATATAGAATTGAATAATTAATTCAATTTACAGTTATACCAAAATGCAGAATCTTCCATTTTCTATTTTCAAAAAATGCAGAATCCAACACAAAACGCAAAACTCTCACCCACCCTATAACCAGGTAACTAATCCCTCCCAAGCAGTGGCGGAGCTAGAAAATACTTTTGGAGGGGCAGAATGAAATTTTGATTTAAAAATGATTACTTTGTGTCAATTTAAAAGGTAAAAAAATATTTAGTCCATAACATTTGTTAATCTTTAATGATAAACTAATAGTGGTTGATAACTTAGTATAATCGCTATATGTTGAAAGATAAAAATTAACATATATTAAGTAATATATATATATATATATATTATGAACAAAGAAAGAGGAAGTGTAAAGATATTAATGAACAAATATTTTATAGAAAGATGATATGAACAATTTTTATTCAATTAATTTTTACATTTTCTTGTATCTCATATTAGCTTTAATTTTCTAGTCTTTCTCATTATCACCGAAAGTAATCTTCGGTAATACAAATACTAGAAAATGATTAAAATGATATAAAATAATTAAGGATAAAAATGATGAAAATAAAATGAAAGGGACTAAACTAAATATTTTACAAAAGTTTAGGTGCTTGTGCCCCTAAGACCCCCTTGTCTCCGTTGGTACTAGTTGTGGCAATATCCCCGATCCTCGCGGGGACCCCACCACGGGATGGGAGATATTTTCACCCAACGAAATTTCACGAGAAATTTTTTCTACCACGTGAGGCCTCGCGGGGTTCCTCATCCCTACAAAAAAAAAAAAATTTACTCTTCAAATATAAACCCAAAGCTAAACCAATTAAAATTAACTTATACAATACTATTCAACCCAACCCAACCCAATCCAACTTAACCAAACCCAACCCAATCCAATTTAACTAAACCCAACCCAACTCATTCTCCTAAATTTAACCCTAACCCTAATTCATTTTTTCATTCTAATCACTCTTACTCTCACCTTCTCAGATCTCAATTTCTGCCTCTGGTTTGTTGCTTGCGAATCTGCTCTACTCTTCATGAACCCTTTTGCTCTGCTGCTATTCACAATCTACGCTTCACAAACCCTTTTGCTTGCTACTGCTCACGAATCTGCTCTGCTCTGCTGTTGCTCACAAATCTGCTCTGCTCTGCTGCTGCTCATGAGTCCTTTTGCTCTCCACGAACCCTTCTGCTCTGTTGCTACTTACGAGCCCTTTTGCTCTTCACGAACCCTTCTGCATTGTTGTTGCTCACTCTGCTGGCTGCTGCTTGCTGCTCACTATGCTAGCCGCTGCTCACGAACCCTTCTGCTCTACTACTACCGAAAGCCATCTGCTCTTTAGATTAGAATTTGATATTTGGTGGAGAACAGGGACAGGGGGCAAAATCTGTCTCCATCGAAAATCGCCGTGGGGATCCCCGTCCTCATGAATCGTGGGACTGGGGGTTCCTGGCCCGCGGAGCCTCGTTGCCATCCCTACTCAGTACTCTCGAGGATGCTAAGAGCATACCTTTACTGCTTTACATATATATTTATAAAACAATATGAAATTAATTACATATTTAAGTAATAGGAGAATAAGAAAATGAGATTTGTAGAGTTTGAACACATAATTTACAAGAAGTGATCTGTACTAACCCAAAGTCAAAACCATTAGATTGGAACGTAGGGATCAAGAGCATACTTTTATATTAACTTAATGTATTTAAATAAATTAATTTTCTTTTATCTATTAGTCTCAAGATGTAAACCTATCAGACCAATTCTACAAGACAACATTTAGGGCAATCTCTAGTAACATTTATTCTTATGAACTCATTTTTATTTTTCGTTTCTTTTCAACGGAGCAAAGCAATTCTTACAGGGAAAAAATAGAAAATTAGAGAAAGTATGAGGTCTCAAATTTAAATAGGTGTGTTTTTCGTGGTATAAAAACAAAAGCAAACGGGTTTGCTTCTTGTGGAATTTGGACAGCAAAGTTCAAAGTTACCCCTCAGATGCCTGTAGGCAACTGCAACCCCTTCTCCCCATCAACAAGCAGAAAAGCACCTGCAACTCCTCCAAACCCTAATCCTAAAATTAAACCACGCCAAGCCAATGTAGTAGCTTAAATATATTTTTAAAATAGTCAAGCAAAAACAATAAACTCGTTAATCTGTCATTGGATATTCAAGCAAAAAAAAAATTACTTTCTGTTATAAATAAAAATATTTCATTGATAACAACTTAAGAAACAAAAGAGGCCGAGTGCCTGTGTGCAATTGAACCCAAATCTAAATGCATAAAGCCGACTCATAAAACAAATCCATAAGCAGCATAAGAAAATGCAACATTGAATTGGGTTCCCAATACCTAAACAACCTTGCCACTGGCAAAGCTTCAACAAATCGTTCCAAGGTTGTGAAAAAATGGAAACAAAACCCTGAAGTGTCTCCAGACTTTGAACCCCTGAACTAAACGGCAATGCAGGACAATGACAGCAAACACAAGCAACACACCTAATAAACCAAGAAGAATATGCAGGTCAACTGGTACAAAAGATAAAGCTCAACTTAGACTAATCCACACAAATCTACACTCTATATGTTCTTGAAGATAAACAGCACAAAGACAGGGCAGTATAATTGTGAACAGCACCAGTAAATCAGAACTGTATCAAGAAAATCCACCTTTCTGCCCATGGCTTTCAAGGAAAAATAAATCAAATATTATGGGAGTCATGCTTCCCTTGCCTCACCTCTTCTTCACACACACCTTGATTAGCATAATAATCTAACAGAAGATCGATAATGGCGCACCTGGCAGAATTTCACAGTGTCAACCTCCTCCAGCTCCAAAGACACATTAAACTCATTGAAGACAAGACAAAACTGAAGTGTCAAGGGCACTTTCTTGTGATTAATGAATAATAAAAACCAAAATCACCATTCCTTTAACAACCAAATTTACTAGCTGAGACCACAGAGTTCTTGTCAACAGCAAAGAATGATAGCTGGCAGAATTGCTTCAACCTTCTCATTACAACTAATAGCACCTGAAAGAACACCATTAACACATCCATTGCAGCCTATATTAAAACTCCTCTAACAATCAAACTGCCTTTAGTCACTTCTGACATCCCAGCCTCAGCACTCTTAACACCATAGCACACCCTCTTCAATTATCAGACGCTTCCAACATTAAAGAAGATAATAAAACTAGAACAAAAAATAATATTAATAAAATTAGAATTGAGTGATTGAATTTATCTACCCAGGGAGACCAAGCTTTCCACATACGGACTCATAGGCCAGGATCCAACAATGCGATTGCCAAATTCTGCAACCTTGTTAACTGATTGATCATTGGCATCATAAATAGCATATTCATCTCTTTCATGCGAAAAAATCAGATTGACATTGCTGGTGAAACAGACAGGAGACATCACATCCCAATTCGTTTCATCATATAAAGGGGTGTTGAAGTTGCCATCAGTACTATGAACTCTGAACAATTTCGTCTAAAATTTGGAATTTGACACCAGATTTTCCTCCATCATCCACACATCATATGTAACCCCGTCCAGAGACACCACCAGACAAAGAGAATCTCCTGAGAGCTCCAAACTAGCACACATTTTAAAGTCATTGGATAATGTCCAGCTTAGAGATTCCTCTTCTCCCATCCTATCTCTGGCCAAATCAACTGGCAATCCCTCATTCTTCTCGTCCTTCTCGATCAATAAGCCAGTAGATGTGGCCATTGACATGTTTGGACTCTGTGGCTGCTCCTGATAAATCAAACAGGTACTCTGCATTGCGTTGAGTAGTTTTCCATACCCGTCTTCAGGCTCAAGCGCTGGATCTTATCAAGCTTCTTTCCTGACAATGCACTTGTGGCTACTACGAGTTTGTAATCATCACTGACAGAGTCACAACTGAACCCAAATCGTTCAAAATTCTTCTGAGACATTGTGGTTCCGGAAATCTCCTCTGTTCCTTGGTTGACGAGTTCCAAACAGCGATGCTGCTCCAGTCAGTTTCCTTGGAAAACAAGTGCACAGACATGAGGCCATTGGAGTGACCTAAGAAACTCGCAATTTTCTCTGAAGGCTGTACCTGGAGGCAATTGGTTTCCAATAGTGGAAAGAGAATCCTATCAGCATTAGCATTTAGAGTGCTGACGGCCAAGTTTGAATCTTTACTGCTCTGTACGATAAATTCCTGGTGGGTGCATATAGAAGTCTGGATTTTGAGGCGTCTTGTGATGAATTGTTGATTGGAAAGTAGAAGAAACCACTGCTTGGATAGACATTTGAATCGAAGCAGAGATTTGACGCCAAGCCTTAAAAGAATTACCTCTATAAGATCCGGAGCGAATTGGGTTTGCTGCGCCATCTGAATTACGATTAGCTCGGCAATGCAGTAGCCTTCCATCAACAAAGGACGAGAGATTACGATTAGTTACAGGGTTTTTTTTTTTTTTCTTCTTCTTTTAGGTGTGAAGGAAGGGGAATTGCAGATGGTTGTTCTTATTTCTGAGGTAAAATTGATTCAGCGTGGTTTAGCTTTAGGATTAGGGTTTGGAGGAGTTGCAGGTGCTTTTCTGCTTGTCGATGGGGAGAAGGGGTTGCAGTCGCCTGCAGCCATCCTAGGGGTGAGTTTGAACTTTGATGTCGAAAAAACACCTGGACTCGGTTAAGATGTTGAGTTGCAAGTGCTTGTTTTCCTTTATCGGTCCAAATGCTGTTCAATTCTAAATTAAAGTGCGACGTAACATAATTTTTAAATATTAAAAGGTTAGTAGTCATTTTATATTTTGTTTTTCTGTTTTCTGTTTTCTTTTTTTTTTTTCTTTTTTTTTTTTTATGCTTCTGGTGTATTACATTCTTCCCCATTAGAGAAAACTGCAAGAAACTACCCCCAAATTTGCTCGATCATCTGTTGATCCGCAGAGATGCTTTTATTTATGATGAGGCATATGCATTTTTGCAAAAAGGAATTTAGAATTAGGTTTGTGAATATTTGGGAATATAGTTTGAAATGTGAAGTGTGCTTTGATAATTACATGAATTTCAACATTTCGAGTGATAGAGAGATATGTAAGATAGTGTTAGGTAGATAATTACATGTACTACCTGTGACTGCAATGGTTAAACTGTAATCACGCTTTGAAAATGAACCAACTTAAAACAGTAAGTATTAATAATTTGAAATCATAACAATTAAAAAAATAGGTTAAATATTAATTTTGGTCCCTCAACTTTAAGGTTTTAGATAATGTTTATCCTTTAACTTTTTTATGTACTTTTTAATTCCTTAACTATAAAAAATATATTTTTTTAATCATTTCGTCAGTTAATCCGTTAAAGTTATCTAAATATGCATATTTTTAATCCCTTAATTTAAAGTTGAGGGATGAAATATATGCATATATTAGAAGTTAAGGAACTAAAAATATACATATTTAGACAAATTTAACGGATTAATTGATGAAAAAACTAAAAAAATGCATGTTTTATAATTGAGAGATAAAAAAGGTTCATAAAAAGTTAATGACAAAAATTATATAAAATTTTAAAATTAAGGGACTAAAATTCGAATTTAACCAAAAATGAGAGAATTTGTAACTAAAGGTTATTGAAAAGTAGAGTACGCCAAAAAAAAAAAAAAATGCAAGACCCTCAAATCCATCTTTCAAATAAGGGGCATGAATAGTTCTACCCTTCAAAAAAATGTTGAAATAAATTATCTTTTCAAATTATAAATTAAGACAAATCACTTATTTTTTTAATGAATTCTGTTTGCCATGTAAGCATTTTTTAACAAAAAATTGATATCACACAATAGAAAATGGGTGATTTGTCTTGATTTATGATTTGAAAGAACAATTTATCTTTTTATTCTTTTAAGAGATAGATTTATCCCTATCCCTCATTTGAAAGGTGAATTTGGGGGTTTTGCTCCAAAAAAATAGTGTAAACTATCTACAAGAGCTTCTTAAAATACCTTCTCATTAACTATAAGACAATGCAAGAGAACTCAGTTACAAGTGTAGTAACACAAACAAGGAACCAATGGGAGAACTAGAGAAATAGAGTAGGTGTAAATTTACTTGCAGAATTTGGAGTCTACTTGCAGGAGACAGCTTTTCAGGAAGATCACTAGAATGCTGCACATTCAAAACCTCAAATAATTTAAACACAATCTCGTTCTCCTGAAGCAGTAACACAAGAACGAATAACAGGTAAACTTGAAGTGCATTCAATTCAAATTATTCTTTAAATATAATGTTAAGTATATCTAAGTATTATTTTTGAAACTAAATTTATATTTACAAAGCTACAATTTCTGCACCTGAAAACAATGATATGAGCACAAATGGAAGCAACAGCTTGCAGCAGAATTAGAGTTGGTGTTAATTTATTTGCACTATTTGCAGAAAACATCCACCAAAGGGAGCCATCAAATTAGTTTGAGCATAACCGAGAGAGATAAACAATGCATCATAGGTATAAATTAATTATCAGCTTACTTGATTGAGTAAACAATGCATGACAGGTATAAATTATTAGTTTGAGCACTATGTACCTTTTTAAGTTGTTGCTCCTGCATGTACATATTGCAATGGATTGAGTAAAAATAATACGAAGAGCAGAGATCTAGTAAATTTATATGTTCCAACTTCTATACATAAAATAACATCTATATAACAATTAAACCATACAAAATAACAATTGAGATTTTAAGAAAAAAAAAATTCATACCAAGAACCAACATTTGCACCACTTGTTTAGAGGAAAATAATTTGTACACTCTTAATTCAACACATTTTTTTTTACACACTTTCGGTTCAACCATTAAAAATATAATATAAATATAATCAATTCAGCAAGTTCCTATATCATGTGTGTATGATTGTATCTTTAAACTTATCTCTCTTTAATTTCATACTAAGAAATAGTGATTTTTTAATGAGTTTGTTATGTAATGTATTAAATTGAAGTGTGTAGTAATCACTGTTCTTGTTTAGATTTTGAGAAAATAGAGAAAAGTAAAAATAGAACATCCTAGTGTCTAAAATGTGAATACTCCTATGAAATTTTGTAAATACCTTTAATGAATCTTTCTTATATTTTGATTTAACAAAAGGTATTTAAATAACTTTTTAAAAAACCTTATCATTTTAATCAGTTGTCTTGAATTTCCGCAATTCTTTGAATTTAACACCACATACTTTCTCCAATTTTCTATTTTTGGCCCTATAAGAATTGCTCCGTTTGAAGAAAAAAAAAAAAGAATAAATGCTACCAGGGGTTTCCAATCCTCGAAGGGTATGTACAAGAATATACAAGACAACCTCGTTTTAACAATGTGAAATCAACTTGGTTTCATTTAACTATACTTATCGGTACTTTATTTTTTAATTTATATATTTTTTATTATGTTAAAAATATATAAAATGTTAATTAAAATAAATATTAAATATATAAAATATATTTTTTATATTTTTTGATGTGATGAGAAGCATTTTAAAAAATAGATTCGCATGAAATAAAGAGGCAGAAGTCTTAACATCTAGACGCTAGTGTTGATACCAAAAGCACATCTAGCATTAGTAATTTGTTTTTCCTTTTTCTTGAACCCTACTTCTTTTCTAATAGGGTTTCTTAAACCCTATAAATACTCATTCAAAAAGCAAATTTAGGATTTTGGGGGGAGACTAATTAAGAGAGATAGCTAAGAAGAACTCAACATTAAAAGAAGATCCAAACTTGAGTTTTTATATTATCAAATTAGTTTTATTTGTTTTTAAATTTTATTTTATGATGTCAAATACTTTCATATTCATTATGAGATTTTTTTTTTTTTAATTATGAACTAATTTAGTCATCTAAGACTACAATGCAACTTGGTCAATTTAATATAAAATTTTATAATTTTTATATTTTTAAGGTTTATTATATCATGTAGAACATATACTATTGTTCTTAAGGTTTTTTCATGATTGACCACCATCAAAACTGAATTAAAGAGTATAATTGAGACTGAAAGAAGATTTTATGCAATAACTTCTAATAATGTATATCATGCATTTAATGAAAATCAGAGACGGATTAATGTGATTCATGCAATATTAGTGATAAATGTACTTGATTTTCTATGTAAACTAAAAAATTTCACAAAATATAATATATTTTTATCTATTTAAAATTCACATAGAAACATAGTGGGTTAATAGGTGAAGATACGTTTAGTATAACTTAAAAAAGTATATTAAATAAAATAGAAAATCCTACTATCATATGAGTAAAAATACCTTAGAAATATTAATCTAAATTTTAACTTTTAGTCTTACTCAAAATTAATTTAATTTTTTTAATTAGTTCATTCAAATCATTTAATTACAATTGTTCAGATAAAATTAAAATTAATTAATTTTAATAATTAATTAATTTACAATATCTATAAAATTATACTTAATTTTTATTATTATATTACTTAAATTGATTAATACTCTTGTTAGAGTGAAACTAACTCATCAGTAAGTTTAAGGACAAAAAGACTCACTACTACAGCTACGTACAAACCAACATTGTGAAACTAAGTCTAATCAAATCTAAAATAATGTAGAATCAGAGCGGATCTAACATGCTGCACGACTTTTTCCATTATCTCATTTACTTAACAACTTTCTTAGGCATTTAGAAAAGAAAAATGAGAGAGAAAGATAGAGAGAGAGAGAGAGAGAGAGAGAGAGAGGGGTGGTAGTCGGACGACGATCACTAGCAAGGCGGACGACACTGAATCAAGAGCGTGCAGGATCCTGGGGTAGAAGCAGAATCAGAAGGAGGGAAACAGAGGAACAGAGGCGAAGGCAACATGAGCAGAACCAGACTCGGAAGTGGAAGAACGAGGGTGCTTATGACAAGGGATTGTATAAGCAAGCCACACCATACTTTTTCTCCAATTTTCCGGATGACTGGAGCTATGCAGACATGTGGAGAACATTTCGAAAATTTGGAAGGGTGTATGACATTTATAGTCCAAACAG
>BPVZ01000204.1:221309-236435 GCA_020521535.1 Rubroshorea leprosula | reverse complement strand
TTCTCCAATTTTCTATTTTTGCCCTATAAGAATTGTTCCGTTTGAAAAAAAAAAAAAAAGAAGGAAGAATAAATGTTACTAGAGGTTTCTGACCCCTGAAGGGTATGTACAAAAATATACAAGGCAACCTCGTTTTAACAATGTGAAATCTACTTGGTTTCATTTAACAATACTTATCGGTATTTTATTTTTTAGTTTTTATATATTTTTTATTATTTTAAAAATATATAAAATATTAATTAAAATATATTTTTTATATTTTTTAGTTTTTATTATTTTTTATATGGATCAGAGAAAATTGCAAGATCACTGCCTATGGGTCCAAAACTACCAATATTGCATACTCTGTAGGAGAAGATATAAATATAAGTGAATTTCTGTAACATTTTCCCTGTCCTTTTCATTAGTTGTGTGGGGTTATTGACCTCATTTGAAGGAAATAACCGGGGCTACACTCTCTTGAGAGACTCAGTCTGGTTCAAGTCTGTTGATAAGCTTTGCTTGTGCAACAAAGATCTATTCACGTCAGTGCTTCTTTTGATTTCAAAGTTAAAACCTACTTACTCCCAAGATGTCTGCTGCAGGCAGTTGCAACCTAGCCTGGAGTCCATACGTGGAGAGCTTGGTCTTCCTGGGTTGATGAATTCAATTCAATCACTGAATTCTAATTTTATTAATGTTATTCTTTACTTTTATGTTCTTTTCCCCTAGTGTTATCATCTAAAATATAAGTCATTCTACTCTTTTTGTATATTTTCATAGTTTAATGAATAATAATTAAGATTTCATTTTTTTTTCTATATGTAATTTTTGCTAATGAATTTGAATAAAATATTTTGGTTTGAAAGGTATTTCCCTGAATTATCTTATTTGAATTGCATCGTGTAAAATAATGCTTGTTCAGTGGCATATAATGTAATGTTCAGAACAATTGCTTGTCCACTGCATAGCTCATTCCTGGTAGCTACTTTTCCAACTGTCTTTCAATTCAGTTGCATGGTTGGGAGTAATTTCATTGCGGTGGCACGAGTGCAAAACCCCATCAAGAATGAATGGTAAGAAGCATCCAAAGACGAATAGAATTAATTACCCAAAAAAAAAAAAAAAAAAAAAAAAAAAAAACCCAATGTGGTGCATTCTCTTATTTTATCACCCACAACATTTTCAGGTTGATTGTCTATTCAGTTTATTCTACATTCTCCATATCGATTCACCATTTTATTTTATTATCGACTTATTATTTTCAAGTATGAATCCGACAGTCTACAACTTCGCTTTCATAGACAATCTTGCTCTCAGCTCCTCCGCTACGGCATCAATAAACTCTTGTGTGTTCAAATACTGACTTCTACCAACCCTAGGCACAAGTGAAAGTAGTTTCATTATAATCTCAGAAGTAAAGAAAAAAATATATATTTTAACTGAAATTGCTCTTTGGATCTTGCTGCTACTTACTTTGGCCCATAAATAAGGAGAGCAAGATCTTTAGTCATCTTTCCTGATTCAACTGTTCCGATACAGGCTGCTTCTAGTTTCTCGGTAAAGTCTAACAGCCTGGCATTTGCGTCCAACTTTGCTCTAGAAATATTACCATACTCAAGTTTATAGATATTCAAAATGCCATAGCATGAATGGTATAAGAAGCTGATTGAAAGATTAAGCCATGATAAATACCTGTGTGCGAGGCCTCGTGACCAAGCAAAGATTGATGCTATGCTATTAGTACTAGTTTCACCACCTTTCTGATGAACCCGATAATGGCGAGTAACTGTCCCATGAGCTGCTTCAGCTTCAATTGTCTTCCCATCTGGGCAGACCTGAAAATAAACCCTTCCCTTACACTCCAAATACATATGTGCATGTTGAGAGAGAGATAGAGAGAAAGATCTACCAGTATAGATGTCATCAGTCCAAGAGAGCCAAATCCTGTACCAATGCATACAAACATTCATGAAAATGTACATAACAAATCAAACAGTAACTTGGTCAGAAGTCCACTTCCACAAAAGCAAAGAGTAATGGTACAAAAAAAAAGGTAAATAATTTAGAAATCGTTATCTGGAGATAATCTACAAACCTTGGGCTAAGAAATCACTCTGCACATCTCCGTCATAATTTTTACATGCCCACACATAACCTCCTTCACTTTTTAGAGCATAAGCAACCATATCATCAATAAGACGGTGCTCATACCTGCAGTTCAAGGCATAAGCTATGGTTTATTACTCCAACTTCACAGACCAATAAATACATCCATGCTGTGATGAATCTCAGTTCTCACCATATACCTTCAGCCTGAAACTTGGATTTCCATTGAGTATCATAAACCTCCTGGAATATGTCCTTGAATCTACAAAAAGGTAAAACCTCAGAAAATATTGCCGAATACCGTGAAGGATGAGATGGTTTCAACATGAAATCAGAGCTTAAAAGTGCGCGTGTGTTTTGTCAAAAAAACAAAAAGGAGGGAGGGTCTGAGGAAGGGAGGCATAATAAGATAATGCATACCTTCCGTCATACTTTTTCAGAATTGTATTTTTTGTACTCAGATAAAGTGGCCACCTTTTCTGGTAAGCAGTGTTCATTGAAGCCTCAGCAAAAGCACGAATCGACTGTTTTCCAATTCAGTATAACAGTTAATGGCTTCTAGCAATTTATTCAATTGGTCACTCAACAAAAAGTGCAAGAAAAAATGCCCATCTACATACACAATAGTATTGGTACCTCGTCAGTATTGTACATGGACAAAGCAACGCCTCCAGCCCCAGTAAAGTTGAAAACCTCAAATTCTTTCTTCTCCCCATTTGTGTCAGGTTCTGCAAACATTGTGATTGCACGTATAAGACAACTAAAAAATGAAGAAAAATAAGTTTGGTTTTTGATGTTGCTTTCCATAAATGATGAACCAACATGCATTAAGTCAAGCCCTCTACTCCTTACTGAAAAAAAAATTTTACCAAACACCAGTTTCAGTTTCCCAGATCCCTTTATAACTAAATCAGTTGCTCGGTACTGATCACCAAAAGCATGCCTTCCGATGCATATTGGCCTCGTCCAACCTGAAAAGAATGCAGTTCTTGTAGGCCATATTTCAGAATAAATAATAAGGATTTCAACGTACTCAATGCACTACTAAATTAATGATTCAATTGCAATAACTTTTCCACCTGACAAAAATTAACATTATCAACATTGAGCTGCAATAAATAGTAATTTTTCCCAAATAATAGCATAAAAATATCAAGAAGAAGAAGGAACTACAAACTTGGGACAAGTCGGGGGATGTTTCTGCAGATAATTGGTTCTCTGAAAACTGTGCCTGAAGTCACAGAAAGCACAAAGGTTTAGTGACTAATTCAAAAAGATATAGAGAAAAAAGCATTCACACAAGGTGGTTACCATTCAAAATGTTTCGAATCGTCCCATTGGGGCTCTTCCACATTCTTTTCAAGTTGAATTCCTTAACACGAGCTTCATCTATGATCAAAGACTACATATGATTACTTTTCTTGATGTTTGACATGAATGGGAAAGTAACTAGCTAGAAACACAAATAATTTACCAGTTCAAGAAAACAATGTAAAAGCAAGAATTCCAGTCAAGGAATCTATACCTGGAGTTATAGTTGCACACTTAATGGCTACATTATACCTACAAAAAAATGTAAATTATACAATGAGAATAAAAGACAAGAAGATAAAGTAAGGTTTGTAAACAATAGCAATCTTGTAAAGTGCCTCCTGATTAATTATGATGAAGAACCACTGATTTTTAAAACAAAAATAAATGGAATTTAACAGATATAAAAGAACATAGATATGCCCCAAGTTAGGTTAGCATTGATTTCTTCATTTTAAATGGCAATGCTTACCAGTTGACACAGAATTCATGTAAAATATCTATATATATATATATATATAATTGGAGGCAAAGAGATTGCTTTTCTAAGCTTCCCCTCTTGTTCCATGAGGAGAGCCAAAATACAAGCATATAGCAAACATCAATCAGGAACATCAACCAACATAGAAAAGAAATGTCCTCAATATTATATAGATTTATGTACTTCAACAATCAAAATAATGTAGATGAAAAACTCTCCTTAGAATTTCTTGGAAAAAGAAAGAACCTACTAAATTAAATGTGACACATACTTAAGAGTAGCTTCAGCACTTTCTACAGTAACTCTGTCATCAGTGGCATCACGATTTGGAAGGCCAAGATCAAAATACTTAATATCCAACTCCAAGAAGGGGAGTATAAGCTGTAGGAACATCAAAAAAAGGTTTCACATGTAATCATATATTTTACATTTCATCATCAATATCAAGAAAAAAAAAAAAAAAAAAAAGCCAACTGCCATCATTAAGATGCCAAGAAAGAAATACCTTATCCTTTATAGATTTCCAAATAACCCGAGTCATTTCATCTCCTGTATTTCAAAATATAGCATGAAATTTTTAAGAGGAAAGAAACAGAGATATTTAATAAACTTGATGACTCTTTGATTAGCAATCTGCAGAAAAGTAGGCAAGACAAAAAAACAAGTATCCAAACAAGGTTTGAGATGAGATTATTATGTTAATCCAGCAATCACTGAAAAACTAAGGCATAACCCATCATCATCCGCAAAATCTCAAAACTTTGACCTTGAAGGGTTGAGCACACTCATAGCAGGACAGAAGGTTTGCACAGTTTATGAAACTCAGAAACACGAACACCCGAACTCCGTTCCTTGACAATCAGGAGGTGGAAAAGAGATCAAGCTAAAACTCCAACCTTTTTGCTCACAAATTCAGCGCTTTTATTAGCTTAAAAATGCAATATTCTTTAAAAGGGTGTTGTATCTCTTCCATTAAAAGAGCACTAGGGAAGTAGCAGAACCTAAGCAGAAATTAAACTTGTAAAATAGTTTTTTAAGTACCTTGATCATGCTTCAGTCATCTACAATCTTAAACAAATCTCAGCTTAGAATCATATTTGAAGTCTCCAGAAAATGAAATTTACTTCAATAAAAAAAAAAGAAAAAGAAAAAGAAATTTACCCATGAAATATGTAAGTAAAAACATAGCAATATCATATTGCATACCGGTCTCATGAATGGCATTTGACCAAAAATCAGGACTTGTGTTGGAAATAAAGTCAACGGAGTGAAGAACTAAAACTGGAATCCTAATTTGATCAAAAGGCATCTCATTTCAATTGGATGGAAGAAACCCACATAGCCAAGTGGGTTTTACAATCATAGTTCTAAGGACCCAGCAACACATAGTCCAGCGTTGCTGGGTTTCAACCACATGAAATTCTATTCCGCTAGATTACTGAAACCATTTCAGATGATAATTCAACGATTCTCAGAAACAGTCGAGCGTAACTGGGTTTCAACCAAATGAAATTGATCATCAGAAAAAGAAGAGACACAGATGGGATAGGGAGCTAACCATCCATTTCGACGATGGGACTGATCACCCTTATCTTCTCAAACGCCATATCTCCTTCTGCTTCTTTGTTTTGCTTTCTCCTAATTATGGTGAAGATGAAGAAGGCCGCAACGGGATCTCCGCACCACCTTGCTTACAGACAAAATAAAGTTACTTATTTTATTTTTCCAAAAGTAGAGGATGCTTTTATAGCATATTCTTTTTCTTTCAGTTCTTAAAGTTAAACACGTGATTACACAATTTTAGTAAACAGGCCGTCTGCCTTGTGCATGTTACACATTTTATTACTTTAACAGATATTGACAAAGACAGAGAACATTTAATAATAAAGGGTCTAATTATCTTTAATGATTCTAAGATGTGCTATAAAACCAAATGAATTTTTATGATCTTAATGTTTTCCAGGATGAAACAGAGAGGGAGTAGAATAGAAGGCCTTGTGCCTGTCTGTATTACAGCCAACACTTTAAACATTAATTAGCATATACATGTAAAGAAACAAAATTTCCATCCCTAAATGTACAACACAATTATCCCTTCTTCATGCAGAAAAGGTTTGAAGATTTTTCGTTACACGATTAACAGTTATGCCTTGTAACAACTCAATCTTTCAATTGTTCTTTTGATCATATTCAGTTTTGTTACTAAAAGTACTCAAATTCTATATAAGAATCATTAGGATTACTACTGTTTTTATCAACTGCTAGGTCTGGAGCTTTCTTCTCTGCAGCTGCCTCTTTGCTAGCAAATTGTGAAAAGTCTATAGGTTCGGGTAAGTGAGGAGGCATGGCACTTCTTACTAGAGCCCAATTCACTCCCTCAAAGAAAGGATGTTGCTTTACTTCTGTTGCTCCTCTTTTGTAAGCTATTCTTTTTTGTGGTTCTTTCACCAGAAGGCCTCGGATGAGATCACGAGCCACAAAGCTCACTTGGGGGCTTTCAGGAAATCTCAGTGGTTGTCCTACAACATTATAGAGTGTAGCTCGGTTTCCTTGACCCTTGAATGGAGTAGTGCCGTGTAATAGTTCATAGAGGAAGATGCCAAATGTCCACCAATCAACTGCACTGCCATGACCCTCTCCGCGTATGATTTCTGGGGCTAAGTATTCATGTGTGCCAACAAATGACATAGAACGCACATTTGTAGGCTCTGCCATTAACTCTGGCATGGAGCCTCCTACAGAGGGTCCACAATCTGATTTGGATTTGCGGTTCTTCTTGGAAGGCAAAATTTTAGGGAAAAATGTTGATGGTTGAATACAGCCATGTACTGCAAACTCATCATCCAGAATGCCACCTGCAGCGTAACCACTGCCATTGCTTTGTTGATGCGCTGATGAGGACTTGACAAGAGTTGGACTGACAGAGCAACGGAGTGATAAATCAAAATCTGAGAGCATGATATGACCCTCATCTCTTACTAGCACATTCTCTGGTTTTAGGTCCCTATAGACAATTCCCAGCATGTGCAGATACTCTAATGCCAATAACACCTCTGTTGCATAGAACCTGCTTAAAGCAGCTGACTTAAGCCCTTCATTTTCTATGCATCAATGTCAAGTTATATGTATAATGAATCAATATGATGAAAAGGTACTAACCTTGCAGCTTCCTCAGTAAAATACTTATTGGGTTGCTTCTGTCTGAGAGAATGAAGATTGCCTCCACTACAGAACTCCATGACCAAGCAATAGAACTTATCGGTCTCAAAGGAGGAATATAGAGTGGGCAGAAATGGGTGATCAAGAAGCCTAAGAATCTCTCTTTCAGTCTGTGCTCTTAATATCTTGTTTCTACTTTCCAGGGATGCCTTATCCATAACTTTCATAGCAAAGTAGGTGTTAGTTCCTCTAAGTTCAACAAGATAGACACTTCCAATGTCACCATAACCAAGGCGCTTGAGAAGGCGGAAGTTGCTGAGACCTATTAGACCTTTGGAGCCAACCATATTGATGGCATCCCATCTAACATCACCACCAGTGTGGGGCTTAAGAGGAGCAGAAGCAGAGGAGGTCTCCAAGCTCTCATTGCGGATGTGATTGGTAGTCCCTTGTGCATGGACAAGATGATTTGTAGAAGCATGTTGGAATTCTGCAGTAGGTGGAATCTTTGGACTTGGGGGAGGGCGTTGATTGACATTTGTGTTTGGAACAGGCTTGGTAAGAGGATCCATCTTTTTGGGATCAAAACGTGACGGGTTAGATGGTACATTTTCTTTAGGTTTTGCTAGGTGATGGTCTCCATGTTTGTGGTCTGGTGGTATTTCTTCCGGAGCAACTTTGCTCAACTGTCCCATACAATTAATGATTAATTAGTATAAATTCATACAATCAGCTTTAATTAAATTGCCAAAGAACAAACAACACATACATGACACCTCCAAATGAAAATGGAAAGTTACCTCAGAGGAGTCAAGCTTCAAATTAGTTTTCAAAGACATCAATAGGAGAACAATGAATCAATCCCTAATCAAGAAAACACAAAAATCCATCAATTCTTATCCAATTCCTAGCTGAAAAAGGATATATGGAGATGAGTTGAGTATCTTAAATAGGCATACAATCATAGCTATTTTGCTTCTTTGTGAGGGTGCATGTCGTATTAATTCTAATACATTTCCTCATTAGAACATGTCAACAATTATTGATATCACCAAAAAAAAGATCAAATGCAATGGAAATGAGAACACCACACAAACCAGGGGTACATAAAAATGGGAAGAAACAAAAGATGGTGTGTTAGTGCTAACTCCGATTCTTTCTTTCTCTCCTCTTATGAAGAGATAATGAATTCATCGCGAACTAAAAAGAACTTCTGGGAATGGTGTAGTAGGGAAGAAAATGTTGTAACAAAAGAGAGAAATTAAGAGCTAGAAAGATTTACAAATTGGAAAAAAGAAATAAAAGCTATCGAGGAAAAGGTCATAACCAAAATTAATATGGATGGAAATCCGTTTAATTCTCTGTAACTTAGAAATAATAGCTAGTTTGTTTTAGTTTAATTTGTGATTATAATTATCATCAAATGTTGGAATTTATTTCGAAAAGATCACTTTAATGTTATTACAAATGTTAAATTAAAATTTTTAATATTATGGATTTAATTTTTTATTTTTAAATTTTATTTATTTATTACAATTTGCACTTAACTTATAGCACCTCGTCACTCAAAATTTAACAAGATGCACGTAAAAAAGAATGTTAAAGGTTTACCCAAAAAGTTTATACTCTCACTAATGTTACAAAATTTACCATATGTTTTATAAGCCTAATCTAGTAAATGATAATTTGAAATCAGTCTTTTTAGTTGAAGATAAACACTTACTATTAGAGGCCCAAAAAAAATTATTAATAAGGTTCTTAAATATATTAAACTAATATAAAATATTTAACTATTAAACAAAAGTTTTTTAAAAATATTTTTTAAAAACTTTTAATAAAAATATCAAATAAGAGATATAAATTTTCAAGTCAACTAAATACAATATATATATATATATAGATACTTTTATAAAACATCATCTGTCATTTATGAAAATTGAAGACATAACTCACAAGAAATAATCCCCACTTAATCAAGAGTCTTAGCCACTAGAGATCCATTAAATCACACTCATAAGCCAATTACTTTTGTAGTGCAATAACCACAACTTTAAGGTTTAAATTTTGATAATTTAATTTTTTATACTCTAATTGTATTAGTCCAAAAAAATATACGGGCATGAGTAATTTACTAAAAATTAAAAATATTTAAATAATTTTCCAAACATTCCAACATTTATTTTAAGATTAAATGTTAATCTTGGTCCCTCAACCTAAGATTTTACATAATTTTTATCCTTTAACTTTTTTTACACTTTTTTAGTCATTTAACTATGAAAAATATATTTTTTTAGTCCCCCCATCAATTTATCCGTAAAGTCTATCTAAATCTGCACATTTTTAATCCTTCAACTTCTCATATATGTACAATTTTCGTCTCTCAACTTAAAGTTATGAGATTAAAAATATATAAATTTAGATAAACTTAACGGATTAATTGATAGAAGACTAAAAAATTACACTTTTCATAATTAAAGAATAAAAAAAATTAAAAAAAATTTAGGAATGAAAATTATGTAAAACTTTAAAGTTGAGGGACCAAAATTAACATTTAAGCTTATTTTAACCGTCCACCTAAAATACACTTTCACGATCAAGATTCAAAACGACTTTCTGACAAAAATTTACAAAAACGTCAAATGGAATATGGTGGCCGGCCACGTGGCAACAATCGCAGAGCAGATAAAATCGTAAAAGAAACGGGATCAAAGCAGAGTGCAGAGGAGAAGTCGTAAGAGACCATGGACGCCAACAAACCACCGGCGCTGCACCCAGCAATCGCACCGCTCTCCTACTTGCTGGGCACATGGAGAGGTCAAGGGGAGGGCGGTTACCCCACCATCAATTCTTTCCTCTACGGCGAAGAGCTCCACTTTTCTCACTCCGGGAAGGTAATTGTTTCTTCCCAGAATCAGCATATTTCTTTCATAATTGAGGCTTTATTAACTTCTCAAATACTATCAACGTAGCCCGTAATAGCCTACACTCAGAAGACTTGGAAGCTCAATTCAGGGGAACCCATGCACGCGGAGAGCGGCTACTGGCGGCCTAAGCCTGATGGTACCATCGAAGTTGTCATTGCTCAGAGCACCGGTCTTGCTGAAGTTCTGGTATGCACTACACTAAATCCATACAATACTCCTTCAATATGTTTCTATTCATGGTGAATTTGCTAAGAGATTCATGTTTTACAGGCTGACCGTACATTAAAAGTATAGTTTGGATAATGAAATTACTAAATTATCATTTGTTAAATAACATAGATTATAATTTTTGTTATAAGTTGGACTGCACTGTAAAACACTTTTTTGATGCTATGTATTTGCCATTGAGGCAACTTTTATTGATAATTCTAATAAGGTTTTGGTAGAGAATTAAAGACAATGCCACTTTAACAATGCAGAAAGGGACATATAATGCAGAGAAGAACGAGATCAAGCTTCAGAGTGAACTTGTGGGAAATGCTTCTAAGGTAATTCGAATTCCTCCCTGTACATACAAGAATGTAACATTTTCATAAACTATAAAATCTTTTGTTAGTTTCGTTTCTCAAGGAACCATGAAGGTTAGAGTTCTACATTGAGATACTGCATGCAAGTAGCAAGTACTATTCCTGAATGCCTGACTGATTTGCTACATGATTAATGGCTAATTAAGGGGTTTGACAGCTTAGGGTCCTTCTATTGTATAAAAGTTTGCCTCGATATTTTCATATGAATTTGATTTTGTACATGGATATATACAATGATTATCCACCAAATAACTGTCAAGGACAGCTTCCATCCAATGGAAGTTTCCTCCCATCTTGATAGAATCCTCCTTTTTTGAATTATGATTATTATGTCATTTGACAGCTTTGAATTAGAGTACTGAGAATCAGAAATAAATAGTGCCATCTGACTGAAAATAAAATAGATTTTGACTAAACAACTTATTCTAATTGTCGAGCTTTTATCATCCTAATGCTTTTTGCCTTCTGCTTTTGACCATCTCTGAGAAAGCACAAAATTTTGAAAATGAGAATCACTGTTTCTTGTTTTGTGATTCTGCTTGATTAGCTGTTCTTGACTCCTATTCCTTTGCTTTTTTCCTTGATTTGCTTTCCCTTTTTATTTTAATATCTTTCCTTGTTTGCTGTATCCATCTCCTTGTTCATATTGCAACAGTGTTATGGTAATATTTCTAGCTGTAATCTTATCATCTTGTATTGCTTTCACACTCCCCCTTAAGCGGGAGTTAGGCTTCAAACAAGACTCCCAACTTGGTACAAATAAAGCAGAATGGGTGACACAGTTGAAGTTTGATTAGGATATCAGCAACCTGATTAGAACTAGGTACAAAATGAGTGATAAGATTACCAAGTTCTACCTTCTCCTGAACAAAATGATAATCCAATTCTATATGTTTTGTCCAAGCATGGAAACTGGGATAATAGACATGTGAAGGGCACTTGTGCTATCAAAGAACAATTGAGGAGGAGAAGGTTAAGTAGATAGATGATCCAAACTAATTTAACTATGGTGGAAGCCATGGCACAATATTCCATGTTTTCTGAATTAGTTTGGATCACGTATCAATTTAAGAATTTTCATTAGCTTCTCCTTCTTTTCGTTCATATTGCCAACAGTAACATTTCTCACTGTTTATATTTCCTTTTTGATGGTTTAACCTTAGCAATTTAGACATTCTTGTGCCTGCTTTAAGTCAGTTTTTCTTAACCACGTTCTCCATCATTGATAACTATAGAGGGGCATGACATATGGTCATTGGTTATGAGGATTGTGCCTAAGGTGTATAGAGGATGAAATTGAATTCAATCAACCCTTGATAAAGATGTTTTCCATGTGAATCAGTTCAATTGGCTATTGGAATTATAGGTTAGAAGTTTTTTCATTGGAAGATTGATCTGACAAAAGAATTGCAACTGCCTATGCAATGACAAACAGGAAACTGACATGTTTACAGAGGAGTAGACTGAGCTGAAGGGCTGAGCAATGCCAAAATATGACCATTTTATCATTTCCACTTTTGCAATTCTCTTTCTTGTTTCTTGTTTCTACTTTAAAACATGTTTAAACCATGTTAGATGAAAGCCTAATCCATTGCTTATTGATTCTTTTCTGCAATGTGGCCAAATTACTTCAGCCTAAATGGCAAGGACCACTGAGAATTAATGGCATCTCATTTTCTCTTGAGCAGGTGAGAGAGACAAGTCGAGTTTTCAAGTTTTTAAATGGAGAACTTTCCTATGTGGTTCAAATGGCAACCAATCTTACAAGTCTTCAACCACATCTTAAAGCCGTCCTGAAGAAGCTCTAATAGAGCCATACCCTCTCGAGCAAGGAACATGACCACCATGTCCATTGACCCAGTCAAGTAAAATAATTGCCAAATCCCTTCGGATCGTTGTATCTCAATCTGAACTTATAGAAAGTTTGTGTTTGTTTAAGCCTGACGGCATTGGTCTGTCTTGACGGTGCATCTCGAAATTTTTATTTTCTTTTTTTATTTTGTATTTATTTCCATTATATTCCGATTCCATTCTGTTCCGCCTTTGTTTTGGAGTTGTTGCTTTTGCTTTGAAGTTGGCGTTGTGTATGTGTGTGTGAGTCCCCCTCATTGACTTTTGGTTTTTGTTGTTGATTCTCCTTGTCCGTGTTTTTTTTAGACTTTATATATTTAGCACTGGGTAAGAATTATTGGGTGCAAACTGGCTTTTGAATGGTTCAACCACACCATATATAACTGTAAAATGTAAATTATAGGAAGCCAGCCGGAACTTTACATTTCTCTCTGACTTCACAATCTTACTGGACTATGCACCGTAATTCCAAGTTCCTCTTAATTTCTTGCTGGAATTGAAGAACTTGGAACAGTTTCGAATGTCGGTCTACATCGATTTTAGTTGAGAAAAGGAAGAAGAAAGGAAGGTGATGTAATGTGCAGGCGTTTAGCTGGGATTTGTTGTTGGGGGATTAAATAAGGTAAACGGTCCTACCCTCCATCTGTGTTGGATGCTGCCCCGGTAACCAGTCGCCAGTCACCAGTCACCAGATCATTTACAGAGAAATCTCTCTGTAAATTCGGCACACAACTCCTTTTTCTAACCTAATCCTGGCTTTATATATATCCTTTTGTTAAGTTAACACACATCACAAGCATAATCTGTATATGACATGATCATAATATAAATAATATTATATAGTTAGCATGTTTCACAATCGAAAAACAAACAATCTTGCGAAATCTGACTTTGTGGGTCAAATAGCTCTAGTCATTTTTGTAAAGTTCATATCTTCTTCCAAGACAATGTTTCGAATTGACCTCATGACTAAAATATTCAAAAAAAAAAAAAAAAAAAAACAACCCTGCAAACACTTTGCAATAAATAACAAACAAAAACAGTGCATTAGTATATGTTAATAAGAATCCTATTTCTTAGTTTGAATTATAAAATAGAACCATTAAATGGGGAAAGTACTCATATGGCGGTCCCCATCCAATACTTTTTTTTATAGTATTTTATGTTTTGGAGGAAGAGCGCAAGCATGAAATCAGACAACAGTGCGATGTTCTGTTTTCATAAATAGTGAATTAAATTCGCCTTCTATTTATGCCTTGCAATGTCTTTCTTTCTCTCCCATTTTGTTACGACTTTCAGCTTTCTCTCAACTGCTAAACCAGCTGAATCTCCCTAATTCAGTCCTTCCCAACTACCCCTTTTGTTCTATCCCTATTCCCATTATAGTTCTTGAAAACAGAGCTATGGAGGGTCAGGGGAGGCTTGGTTTGGTTTTCTTCCTCTCCGTTTTCGTGCTTCTGTTTCTTTCCCAATGCCTGAATTCAGCGGAAGAGGATGAGAGTTCCCTCAAGTTGGAATTAATACACAGGCATGCCCATCCACAGCTCAACTCAAGGCTTAAAACCCAGCTCGAACGTGTCAAGGAGCTTCATCACAATGACATGATTCGCCAGAACATGATTGTCCATAAGCGGCGATTAACCCAAACTCCACCGGAGAACAGGGGGACGGTGAGGGGTGACAATGCTGGTATTGGAATGCAGATTTACTCCGCCAGCGATTTTGGGTTGGGGCAGTACTTTGCGTCGTTTAATGTGGGGACACCGTCGCAGAAGTTCACCCTGGTGGTGGATACTGGCAGCGACTTAACGTGGATGAATTGTAGATATCGGTGCGGTGAAAGGTGTAGGGAGAATGCAAGGATTAACCAGCGACCGGTTTTCCGGGCCGACCTTTCGTCATCGTTCAGGCCAGTCCCCTGTTTGTCAAGGATGTGTAAAGTTGAGCTGAGCAACCTTTTCTCCCTCAATGCTTGTCCAACACCACACACCCCTTGTGGTTTTGATTTCAGGTATGCATCTTCATCACCTTCAAAATACATTCCTCCAATCCTCTAACTATATCATTCTAAAAAAATAATAATAATAACTTTAGGCCTTAAATCTTAACTTTTGGTTAGTTTAGGGGTTTTAATAGTCAAAGAGTAACTGTCTAGGGCCAAAACTTGAAAAATACCAACTTATAGGGCTAATTACAGGACTATTAATTCTATTAAGTTTTATTTGCTTTTGTTATTTTGTTTTGTAGAAAACTGAATGTCGCTTGTACTTTTTATAACTATTGATGGAGGGTAAAATCTCAATATTTAAGACTCACTCTTTTATTAATGATTAATAATTGTGTAATTTATGTAGGGTAGACCATGTCATATATAATACTCTCTTTGTTTTGTATGTTTTGAAGTTTAAACAAAGACATTTAATTTAGAAGTTTTATGTTTAAACTATAAAGCAGGTTTAAATTAATTTAAGTTATTGATATTGTGGTTTGAATGAAAACATTAAATTTAAAAATTTTACGTTTAGACTCTAAATTATTAAGATATTTTATAAATACTGTACTTAAAAGTAGACAACATTAATATTATTTTGGAATTGGATTGTGGTGCTGGTGGGAGTTGGCAAAATTTGTAGCATAATGGTGATGATGGGCAGGGCAACAATGTAGACTATGCAGTTAGTGGCAAGATATCTGCATCTCATTCTCAGCCTCATTTGCAGTTTAG
>BPVZ01000204.1:201529-218776 GCA_020521535.1 Rubroshorea leprosula | reverse complement strand
TTATATGATTGTTTGCCAAGAGATTATCCAAATTGCAGGTTGTTGCGAGGGATTTTGGGACAACTGAATTACAGTGAATTGAGCTGGGTTCGATAGAACTTGTTCTACCGAACCCAGGTTCGGTTCCGACGAACGCAGCTCTACTTTTTTTTTTTTTTGTTATATGTTTGTTTATCAAGAGATTATCCAAATTGCAGGTTATTGTGAGTGATTTTTGGGATTTTTTTCTTTATATTTTTGAAGTATTGTTTAAATAATCTCAATCTTGAAAATGGAAAGAACATCGTCGATGGAAAGAACAGAAACAGTAATCAATGGACAGAAGCAATTCTTCATCGATTGAAAGAACAGAAACAGTAATCAATGGACAGAAGTAATTCTTAGTAGTGATGTGGGACCCACTTGGACGGAATTGATGCGTTTTGGCCACGGTAGCATTACATGGCAAAAGGTTTTGTGCACATCATCATTTTTTTAAATTTTGCCTTCCACATCATCAAAAAAAATATAAAAAATACCACATAAGCAGAGTTAACGATCCAAATTAATAGAATGATTAACGGAGTGCATTTTGTATAGTTGAGGGATCAAAAAAGTGTAAAAAATTGTTGAGGGACCAAAAATGTGCAACTCACTAAAGTTGAGGGACCAAATTTAGCATTTAACCAAAGGCTAATAAAGAGAGGCAAAACGGGTTCAATGATTAGAACATTATTATAAGGTCTTTATTATGTGCATGCCTACCATTGTAAGCAAACAAGGGAAGGGAATTGAATTCCGATGGAGAGTAAAGTACTCCAAATCCAATAATGGAGGTTTGTAGACCACTATGATTAAGTCTTGAATTTGTCCTATTTTTGGGAATCACAAATTATCAATAAATCCAACTTATAGTATAATATATAATGGAAAAAGTAGTTCCGCACTCGGTGGCCAATGGCCACCACTTGTAGGACGTACGTAGGATTAAAAGAATTTGAGATCAAATTTCAAGTGCCCATTCCCCTTTCCCCCTAAAAAAGATTTTACACTGTTTAAAAATATATATATATATATATAATGGAAAAAGTATTTATTAAGCTTAATTTTTAAAAAATTAGAAAAAAAATATTTAAAATTATATTATTTCAATAAATTTTTATTAAAAAATTAAAGCAATTTATTTTTAAAATAAAAATGATATTTTTATGTATTTTGTGATATATTTTTTTAAAATTTTAAGATATTCCAATATTAAAGAGTTAAAACATTCAATCACAACTATTAAATATGTTGAGTATAGTATAAATCTTAATTTTATTACATTTATCATATTATTATTATTAAATATTTTAATATTTTTAATGTTAAAATATCTTATTTTTAATGTTAAAATATCTTATTTTTAATGTTAAAATATCTTTTTTTAAGACATAATTTACTTAGTCTTTTGTAAGTCCAATTCATAAACGTTTTTTTTTTTTAATATATAATACTAGTTTGACTACTCAATCTATAAATTCTTATGATTGATCAAATTAGGTAAAAAAAAAAAAACAAATACTAATAACATAAATCTAGGCGCTTTCTCCGCTCTCTCTTTGTATTTAACAGCACAACAAGTCATGAATGTCCCACGTGCAGCCTCATTCTCGGTGGTGGCTGATTTATGCTACATCAATTGAAAAAAGAAGGGAAAACACGTTTCATTTGATTTATTAAATATATAAATAAATTTAATACTGACTTTCAAACAATTTTGTTTTTTTATATTGTTCTCTTTTTATATTGTTTCTGAAAATGTAAGTTGAATTTGCGTTGCCTATTTAGAAAAAAAAGAAAGAAAAAGGAAGTAAGTTGAATCATGTGTCCATTTTTTTATGTACAAGAAAAAAAAAATGTGTCCATTTCTTTTTTTAAAAAATAATTATCTCTCATATTTTTCTTAATTTTGAGTTGTATATTAAGTTTTCAACTTTTGAATTCAGATTTTAGCTTGCTATAATTATGTCTACATAAATAATTGTTAAGAACCATATAAAATATTTACGCCCCAAATCGTTGACCATGTAAAATCCTTGCTCAGTAACCTAATGCACTACTATAGATTGTGAAAAGCAAAAAGCAAAATCTACAATGATGCTGTGTCTAAAAGAGCAAATGCAATCTGATTCGCTGCAATAATAATCCCCGAATAATTAACACAATACTACTAATAAGAGCTGAAAAGACCAGACCTTTTTTTCTTCCTTTCTAGGTAGGATTTTTTTTTTTTTTTTTTTTGGTGGATATGCCTTTCTCGGTAGAATTAAGCTAAGCTAAGACTTTAAATTAACCTGCCACAAGCTTAGGTGAACAAAAGAAGTCATTTTTCATTCAACTACTCTTAAACAAAAGAATACGAATTCTGGAATAAAAAAATAAAAAAAATAAAAAACATTAAAAACCCCAGAAATCTGAAGTGGCTCCAAAAAAAAAAACTATTCTCAAAGAAATGATATGCTGTCAATGACTATTGTATGCATAAATAAGGAATAAATTCAAATCACTTAATTTGATCATACATGGAATTAAGTAAAAAACACAAACATGAAATATGAAATTATGACGACATAGATACAGGACAAGCGTATACGTTGACGTAATTGAGCAGCCTTTGGACGTTGGAGCATCAACACCGTACCAGAATTCTCCGCGATAAATTGCCTTTAGTTTGTTCTTCTGATAGATTATACTTCAATCCAAAATTAATACGAACAAAAATAAGGAAAAAAATATCCAAGTGACCTACTGACCATCCCTCGTAAGAGACAATACCTGAACATCTAAATCTTGAATTCTAACCTAGGCAACTACTCCCTTCCCCCAATTTTTCAGTGTCAAAAAAATGAAAAAAGGAAGAAAAATAATCTCTCTTTGCAAAGAGAGAGTCCAGAAACTACATCAAAATTCTCAGAAGCAAAAATAATTCAAAAGCATGGACTGACTTGAAAAATACCCAATTTACAAAAGCCAATTTCCTACAATAAAACTGGAAAAATTAAAAAAAAAAAAAAAATGAAGACATCTAGCTTGAGAATGGAGAAAATGTACAGGTAAGACCACACTATATCCCACCAATACTACACTTAAAAATAATGTTTGAATGTCTTATTTTTGCTTTTCTCAAATTTTAATCTAGAAAAAATTTCGATAAAATAACTTCCTTTTTTAACATTAGAGAATTTTGAGCAACAAGCTTCATAAATTAGTTATTAAGTGTACCCAATACTTTAGTAATGACTAAAATTCAAGTCATGACACTGTTATCCTAAAATTTCTCATCCCCCTACCCTAAAACTATACCTGTTCAAAGGAAAAAAAATAAAATAAGCAAACGAAAATTTGGGAGAAGGGGATGGAGAATCAAATGGTTGTAGAAGCTGAACTCCCAGACTCCCAGCGCCGAGTGAGAAGGAGCATACCAAATGGGAAATGGGAACACTATTCATGATTTAATGCCTCTATAGTAACATATACTTTGTTGAACCAACCATTGAGTGTCAAAAATATTGAGACGGTAAAAAAATATGCTAGTTTTGTTTTCAAAATATTACCCCAGTAAATTGAAATGATTTCAAGACATTACTTTCCAGTCTAAACCAGCCAATTTTGCTTAGATGAAAATATCAACAAGATCACCGTAGTAACTCCTCTACTCCATTGCATCCCGTCCTGGAAACTGCCATTTTCCTTGGGCAAAAACAATGTATGGGTCCTACCGAGTGAAACTGCAAATAGCTCAGACAATTCCTTTCATCACCCTTCTGTGCTGCATCACAAAGTCAATCACTGTTGACCAGAATTTTGTCCACGTGACCATACACGTGGTCCACGTCCACTGCTGATGCCACTTCGACCACGTGCTTGTGTTTGTCTTCCACGGCCTCTACTAGGTGCAGGAGTAACCACTCCAGCCTGCCTCAGCATCGCCCTCTGCCTAGCTCTCTCTTGTAGATTTACAACGGTTGAGGTTGAGGTTGAGGTTGAGGTTGAGGTTGAGGTCGAGGTCGTGCTAACAGGGGATGCCTGCTTTACCTCTTCTGTTTCTTGTATACCACTTGAACTAACTGGTTTTAAGATATCAGCTTCTGCAGCACTACTTGTTGAAGCAGTGCCGCCAGTCATCAAGGGAGCTGCAGGCATCTGATCTGTTTCCAATGCAGTCTGGTCACTACCATCATTTGACTTATCGGAGCCTTCAGTAGTTATATCTTCAGCTACTTCACCTTCTTCAGTTTTATCATCGTTTAGAACCTCTGGAGAATTAATATTGCCTTCTGCTGCTCCATTATCAACAGCTTTATCATCAATCCTGGAAGGTGAAGCCACAGGGGTCAAACTGAGCTCAGCCTGACCTTCTCCAATCTCTGGACTTCCCATCATATTGGTCACATCAGCTCCACCTTCTACATCTGCTGTGTCTTCTAAGACCAGCTCTCCCTCTTCCTTCTCACTCTCAGCTTCCAGAGTGGCATGCTGGTTGTCTTGCTCAGACTGATTCTTTGATCCATCATCAGTAATCATTTCGGTTCCACCTGGCTTCTCCAAGGCATCTTCTAGTACATTATTCTTCTCCTGCAAGTCACCTTCAATTGTGCCTTCTACTTGTGGTTCTTTCGTGTCTTCCACCCTCTCCTCTGTAGCCTCAACTTCTTCCTTCTCACCCTCAATGGATTCCTCGTTGAAGCCTTCAACTAAATCACCACCAGCGTCATAGGATTCCTCAGTTACTGGCGGACAACCAAGATTTTCTAAAGGAGCAGCAGCTTGGGTTTCAGAAGCCTCTGCAGGGGAATCCTCCCCCTTTGATTTCTTCTGCGCTGGTACTGTCATGTCAGAACTGGCCTCCACTTGAATGGTTGAATCCTGGTTCAACTCAGAAGTAAATGAAGCAGGGCGTTTCCGAATTGGTTGTTGGGAGGGTTGAGTGAGGGTTCCTTGAGTTTCTACATCATGAGAGGATTCCGACATCTCCACATCACCCTGTTCTTTGGATTTAACAAGATGAGGGCGGACCAGCTTCCTTGCTGTTTTACGTGTTTCAACATTTGTTTTTGGTGGTAATCTCCTTTCTCTCTCTTCTGTTGCTTTTGCCAGTTGAGGACTTGCTGCAGGAGCTGCCAAGGATGCAACAACAGGGGCTTGATCAGGCACTATAGAACCTGACAATCAAAAGATAGCATTGTTACAACTCAAGCTCGGAAGGAAAACTTTATTGTAAGTCATAAAATCTAGCTCCAAAATGCAAACTAAAATATCAACCTGTAAGGACAGCTCCGGATGTGTCAACAATTGAAGAACCATCACCAGATATAACAGCACCAGTCTCAAGCTCACTCAAAATGGAATGAGCAACTTTTTCAAAATCTTCTGTTGCTGATAAATATGCAGCAGCCTGGTCATCTAAGATGTTTCCAGAAAGAAGTTGAATCAAAGAGGTACCCTAAGAAGAATAAACCTAGTTAGAAATGTGAAATCTAACAGCATCGAAGACAAGATTCAATTAGTAAATCGCAAAGTAGTCATATTGGTAGGCAGGAAGATGTGAAATGCTTTCCTTCTAACACATTGGATTCCAATATGAAGTCAAATGCTACTAATGATTTACAACTGCTTACATTCTCTAAGATTCTTTCTTTCTGTACATCATTTTTCTACTTGGAAAGAAACCAAACTTAGTGCAGCACTGAAATTTATATTTATAAGACACATCTTCCCACAAAAGTCGAGAGAAAACCAAAAGGAGAAAAAGGGAAAAAAGAGGATATTTCATTCACTTTTAGATTGAGTGTTGGAGACACCAATGAGCAGGACTTTATTATCCATTAGTTACGCAGAAGATCATGGAACTGGCTGAAACTCTTTAGACATATGAAAACTTAGCATGCTTTAATTTCAACTTTCCAGAAGGAGAAAATAAAGGAAGATAAAGAGGGAAAACAGGTCAAAATTTCCAGCAGAAAACAAGAAAAACACATGATTATGATTAGATAGCATTTTTTGTTGGAATTATTGTTAGAAATGTTGCATTCAAATCTGCAAAAATGATGAAATGAAACTGCCATGAAATGGCAGCAATGAGGCTGAAAATTGAAATGAAGCTGCAATTTGACAGCAAATATGGCAGCAATTTAGCTGCAAATATGATGGAAATGAAGCCGTCAAATGACAGCAAAAATGTGCAGCAAGCTAAACTGCAAATGTTGATGAAATGAAGCTGCAATGAACAGCAAATGAAATGTAAATGCAAATGCAAATGCATCTGAATGAAGGGCTGCAGAGCTGCCAAAGGACACAAGCATGCGGCAAAAGTGGCTGTTACTTATTTCAAATTTCAAATGTACTTTTATTGTTGCTTGGAGATAATACAAAACTTTTTGAATTTTGAATTGTTTTAAAGTTTGTATTTCCCTATATATAGGTGAGATTGTTAATGAGAAAATTTGAGTTGAAGTGTTACACTTCTCTCCATTTTAGTTTATGTTCTGCTCCTACATCTTCCTCTCGATTTTCTCTACATTTCTTTGTAAAAAAAAAAAAAACCCAACAGTTTTACCTCAGAAAGATTGCCCTCAGCATGTTTGAGCTTTTCCAGTTCTTCTGAGAGATGCTTCAATGCCTGCTGATGCTTCTCAAGCTCACTCAATACCATTGTCCTTCCCTGGTTTTATAAGAGACATCAATCACTGGATATAACAGATTAAGATAAACAGAAAGAGAACTTCTATAAATTTCCCCATTAATCTCAATAAGGAGAGTGCTATAGCTTGAACCTAGGATTAGAGAGATAGACTTTGATTATGCTCCAACATATACACGATTACAACCAGAGGAGAGTGCTATAGCTAGAACCTAGGATCTCTACCCAATGCCCCCATTACCACTGGAGCAAAAGCCAGGTGGGTGCAATATTAGATTGTTGTTTGAAGAACAAGGAGACAACCTTTTCAACTTTCAGAACACTTTCAGAAATAGCTTGTTCACTCTTCAAGCGATTTGCTTTCTCAGTCTGATGTTCATCCTTTTCTTTCTTCAAATCTTCTCTGTGCTTCTCTAGAATTTTTTCCAGAATCTGCATAAATATGTAGAAAAAACAAATTTTGAATCAAATAAAAATAAAAATAAAAAAAAGAGAGGCAATAGAGAAAAAGTATTACCAACCTGTATTCTAGTGTCTTTCTCCTTCACAGCCTGATCACCAGTAGTATTACTGATGGACCTTTTACCTACAATGGAGATTTAATGATCATAATTGAATACATGATGCCAATGAAAGCCTGATGTGGTGGTACAGCAGTTTCAAGAGTCCTACCGTGTGCAGGTTTAGTCAAGCTTTATGCTGAATTGCTGATTTCAATAGTTTGTACTTTATAGTTGTTAGGTTAGAGGGAATTTGGGCTTCGCGGGGAAGGGGGGGGTGGCGAAGAGTTTTCCATCCAACAAAATTAAGGCGATGGTTTTGTACTGTGAGTTGATTGGTTCATATTATTAGATGTGAAACGAATTGTTTTTGTACCCATCAGATAAAAGTATATAATACATAATTGCTGGAACATGCTTCTTTATTAGTTTCCCAAAAAAGAGACTACCTTGTTTCAACTCCTCCAACTGCTTGGTAAGAGCTTGATTTTCTTTACTTATTTGGTCCTTTTCTTTTAACAAAGTCTCAAGTCTCCTCTGCATGGAAAAACAAAACCATACTTTAATCAATTAAATAGTAGCCAACTAATCATAAAACAGCCACAAGGCAGAAGACAATAGAATCACAAAGCAACTATCAAATTGAAGACACAGTGATCAGGATAGAAAAGAAACTAAATTAAAGAAAACGCACTTGTGTGCTTTGAGCCAATCAATCACTTTAGAATTTACCAAAAAAATTAAACAATTTTTAATTTTTAAAGTTGTATCAAGACACCTTAATGAGTTACTGTTTTACAAAATTTTGCACAACTTTAAAATTTCCCAAAAAATTCACAAGCAAAAAATGGTAACATATTCTAAGTGTCTTGTTTGCCATTTAAGCATCCATGGCTAACCTTTTCTTACTCAGATTTGTTTAATTAAATTTATTAAAGTACTAATGCAGAGAAGAGCTTGCCATTTTCTGTCTTAGCAGCACTATTTAAGTTACAGACTTGATTAAGACAATTAAATATAATTATTACCTTATGCTGAAGAAGTATCTTCTTTTGCTTCTCCGTGTCTGACTTCAGGTTAGCCTACATATGAAACAACACAAAATACCTTTAGTTGATTGGAAACCAAGACAACTAGATGGTTTCCATTATGAGGAATGGACCGTGGATTACCTCTGACTGCAAATTGTCATTCAGTCTCTTATCCCTCTCACTGATTTCCAGTCTGCTTTTGGCAAGATCTTGTTCAAATTGTGAAATTGTTTCTTGCTTCTTGGAAAGAAGGTTCGTCATCTCTTCTATTTTAACATCTTTCTCCTTCAATTTTTCCTGGGGATAATGAAAATGTATATCACATAAGTGACAGAACAAGACAGCAACACATCAATAAGTAACAAATACTGTTGTTCAGTTGCTCAAAAAAACCAAAAATCTGCCAAAATAATATGTCCCATCAATACAATGCTGAAATAGCTAGCATAACAAATCTAAACTTATTTTCTTTCTTTTTTAGTGTAAAATTCCAATATGCACCCTCAACATACAGATTTTTTCCCTGATGACTTGCTTTTTGAAGAAGAAGAATATGCAAAAAGCAGAAGTCCAGCACCAAGTAAAAACAATTCAAGAAAATGAGTGATCTCTAAAAATAATAAAGGCTAAACCTTTAAAATAAACAAATTCATTTACAAATGAATTCTTGAGTGAATTCAATTGGAAATAGAATGAATTTCAATGCATTTGCATACCAAACATTAGTAATAACCATTTATCACAGTTTTGACACAAAAGCATGAAGCGATTAAGTCACTGACTAGCTGTTGAATATAATTTTTTTTTTTTCTTTTCCATCATTTATTATCTCAAATAAAGTGATTACAATATAAAGATCATAAAACTAGAACTCCATTTACTAATTATATTTCAAATGCTATGAAGGAAAATAAATAGTTTGCCTACCTCCATTTGCTGAACAGTATTCTTAAGGCGATCATAATCTTCCACATCTATGTTTCTACATCTCTCAAGTAACTTCATTGAAGAAAAAAGTTAGAATGATGCAAGAAAGCCTGTGAAGGTGATAGTTCCAAAATACACATTCAGGACAATTACCTCAGACACTCTCTTTTCCAGAAAATCTTTTTCTGTCCGGTGCATTTCAATTTCTTTTTTGGATGATTCAAGCTCAACTTGTCTCTCCCTCAGTTGACTCTCCAGGGTTTCTGACTCAATCCTAGCCTTTTGAGCTACTTCACGCAATTTCTGTGACAACCAAAAATAAGCTCATTAATTAAGCAGAATGCAAACACAATTCATTATTCAAATTTTGAATAAACATTCATAGAGTTTCTCCCAAAACATACCAGACACTCCTCGAAATTGTGCTTGTTCTCCTCTCTAAGCTGCACATTGCTTTCACGGAGCAAATTCATTTCTCTAACCTGTGAAGGAATTTCAGAAAAAATTAGATTTTATTGGGTGAGAACCAAAGATTTTCTGCCATGCAATACTGAAATGAGGCAAGGTAATTCAAAATTTAGTCTCAGGATGAATATTGAAGATAGAGTGGGAATATCTAAAGCGGTAAATGGCATCACATGTAGAATGGAATACAACCTGAAGCTGTAGAGACTTGATCTCTTCCTCTGTCATCAATAGTGCTCTTGAATTAGCACGCTCAGCATGAAGTGAGGCCTGGGCAGTCTCTGCTGCCTTAAGAGCACTCTCAAGCTTCATCATAATTGTGAAAGAAAAATAAAATCAATACATTGAATCATTTTATCACAATATGAGGACTAGGTAACAGTTATAGGTATGGCTTAATCTCCATTTAATTGTTAAAGTAAAAATTAATCAAAATAACCAGGCACAATACAACCTAGTCAATGACTCATTCCTTCATTCATTAACAAGCCTGCAGATTCACCTTCAACCGTACCTATGTAAAAGTTAATTTATTCTCAGGATTTCCTACATCTATTTAAAGCATAAACATAATTCTATATCATTTTGAATATGTACAAGAATAACATGCAATGATAAGATTCTCAAGGTATATCCAACAAAATTAATATTTACTTTTTACATGACACTCTATTCCATGAAATCTGAAACTATCCTGCAGAGCTGAAGACTTGATAAGGAATAGACATCCACATATGCCAATCAATGATGCAAAAAATTGTCATATTTGCGGTAGAAGCTAAAATCCAACAAACACAGTCATATGTTTGCTAGAAACTAAAATTCAACAAATACAGGCATATAAAATTCCTGCAAGAAAAAATAAACTTAGTAAGGTACAGTTCATATCGTATGAAATTTAGCAGGGTAGCATATTGTTACTAGTGAAACTTCTACATTGCAGCCATGGCAGTTTAAGTCTTCATGATCATTAACGCCCTATATCTCCTAGGAACCAGTTTGAGTAATTGAAAACAGGTCATCAAAAGCTCATGCCATTGGGCACTTGTGCAGGTCAGCAAGTCCCACGATCAAACATATCAAGTAGACAAACTAGACATTTGAACAGGATTAGTAGTTCTTGTAGCTTGACTAAAAATACTAAACAGAATGTGCATCAAGATTTTTTGGGGAAAAAAGGCAACCATTTTCCATAATACTGAGGGTATTTACACATGCATCCAAGCTTACTATAAGCCAGAGAAGAAATCCCACAAAAGTGGAAACACAAATCCAAAAGCATACATACAGAAATTGTGAAATAGCCACTTGAGGCACCAAAATCAACATGTGTCCATATATAATTAAAAGCCCAAAGCTATTATTGTGACTTAATTAATCAAATAAACTAAATTTACAACAAGGCAAAAACCAAAGAAAAGAAAAAAAATAAAAGGAAATAGATGCCGAGCATGAAAAATGACGATGCATGACTATGGAAGATCAAAATTGGCTACTCATTAATAATTTAGACAGGAGTAACCTACTTGAGCGTGCAATCTGAGCTTCTCCTGCCTTAACAAAGAGATTTCTGTTTCTGCCTGTTGAATATGACCAGATATCAGAAAATCTATGCATCTAGAAAAGGCAAGACAGAAGCCAGGATGGCAAAAATAGGATGAAATGTACTTACTATTTCTTTTGACCGTCGGAGGTAACTAATGACATTCTGCAAACCAGAATCAGCAACTGGATCAGAAACAGTGCTTCCAGAAGAGATTCCAGCAGAACCTCGATCTTTCTCAGCCAACTGAATGTGTAGAGCTTCAAGTCGACTGTGCAATATTTTGTTCTGTAAGATGCAAACCATTTCAAATGGTGTAAAATATCATATAGATAATCCCAGCTTGTTTGCTTGGGTGTAACTGTTCTTTTATTTAAATCATATGCAGAATAATTTTTGCAAATAGAAGCAAAGGAAATTAAAAATTTGAAAAGATCAGGTCTCATCTCTCAATGCAAATAATATAGCAGGCTCAGAGACAATAGCAGTAAACAATGAAAGACAGAAAGGAACAAAATATTAAAACTTTTATGGTACTCTTCAAAGATCATCCCAATAGAATAATAATCACAATTATGGAAATGGTAATAACAACAGAAATAGTAACAATAACAGAAGAGCAGCACCTTAAATTTATAAGTTATGAAAAGATCCAACAACACAACACAGAGAGTACTCAAATTCAAACAGAATTAATAAACAGAAAGATGTATATAATTGCATTAGGCTTAAACATATAGGTTCATCAAGTAGGAAGAATGAAATAAATAGCAGGAACACACACACACAGATGCAGATCAAATCTGACCTGCTCATTTAGTTCATCATATTTCTTCTCTGCTTCTTTCCTTGTTTCCTCAAGGATTGATTTCTCTGACTCCCACTTAGCCTTAAGTTCAGCCTATAAAGCATTATATCATCATGTTCACAAAACATTCAAAAGAAGTTAAAAGAACAAACTACAAGTTCAACAAGTAAATAACAAAATGGCCATAAAGCTTTAGCAAAGGACGAAGAAAAATGTTTGACCTCCAGAAACACAAGTAAAAGACAAGATGATGTTAGTCAACAATATATTAAAGGCCATGATGCTAATAACCAAGTAAATAAAAAGAAAATTAGTGCAGAACTAGCAACCAGGAAGCCTGGCTTCCAGTTAATAAGTAGTACAATGTTAAAAAATAATTTTTCTCTTAGTGTTGGGTTCAACAATTAGTAAATACTACTAACTTGGCCATCCAAGAGTCATGAAGCCTATCTCAAAAAAGAAAATATCAGATCATTACCAAACTCAATTACCCCAGATACCTTAGCACTGAAACTTGGAGCTTACCATTTGTCCTTATAATTAAAGGAACATAATGAACTTTAGGAACTTACCTAATAGCTACTGCCCCCAACTATTTTACATTGTATAGTATCAGAAACACTTAGTAAAGAAACTGTTGTTAAAGATATTTTATTTCACAATCATTCTTACTCATCTAACTCTTATATTGGTTAATTTACTTGTTTTGAGTCTATCAAGTTATAGATGACACTACCACTAAGACACGCACATCAATTTTTATGCACATCCACATGGATGTGACAGAGTGAATATAAGACCACAAATGGAAGAAAAAAGAGAAAGATGAAGGAAAAGAAGAAACAGAACACAAGCCAAAAGAAAATGAAATGACAAGTCAAAACAAAACAAGAGGGGGTGAAAGGCAGTACATTTTCCCTTTTCTGTGCATCAGCCAATTTACGCAACTCAGATGCCTCTTGCTGGAGAGAAGACAACGTCTGTGATGTCTTTGTCAATTCTTGAATAGTCTCTGACTGCAGAATAACCTGTCACATGGAACATTCTTGTTTGAACCATAATGTAATTATAATAATTACTGGACCGCAGATAATGGTAAAAGCAGGAATCTGCAAAGTAACCACACTTTCCATTTTCTATAGTCTTATGTCAACAATCTCGTTATTTTAATATAATGCTCAAGTTAACCTGTCTTTCATAATTGGCTTGAGCCACACGCCACTTTTCATGCTCCTTCTCCAGGTCCTCTTTCAAAGCAGATATTTGGATTTCCATCACCTCAATTTGAGAACTAAAGGCAAAAGGAAGAAATTAAGAAACCAGCTAATTAAGTCAAGATTTTATCCAGATATGTGGTAGATAAATCTTACGATTTGGCCAAATTTTCTTCCTTCAAACTTGACATTTCTGCGACAGCAGATGAAAGAGCCTCTTCCTTTCCTGCAGCTGCAGATGCTACTTCCTGAGACTTCAAGCAAGATTCATTCTCAAGTTCAGATACTCTCTCTCTGAGTGAAACAAGCTCAGCTTCTAGAGATTTCTTTAACTTTTCTGCCTACAAGATTAGGAAATAACAAAATATACAGAGGTCAGATAGTTCAATGCTTTAGGTTCAGTCCTCTTAGCTAATATAAAACAAAATTACCTCAATCTTGAAGTTTTCATGCGCAAGTTCCATCTGCCTCAATGCATCCTCATTCACCTGGGCTATGCTCTTATACTGGTAAAGCAAAAGGTTATTCAAGTTCATTATTTCCACCATGTATTAAAATGACAAGCAAAAATCTCATCATATAAAACAACAACCTGTAGCATGTGATGCTTGTTAGTTTCTGCCTCTTCCTTCAATCTCTGAATCTCTTCCTTGGCCATCCTCAATTGAACAACAACCTGGAAATACAATAAACAAATGAATATTAGAACGAAATTCAACATGATGCAAGAATTCAATCAAACCATAACCTAGTAAATATAAAAAGATTTAATATGGAAAGAATACAGTACTAACCACAACCACAATGTATGAGCAATTTTGATATAGTATCAAAACAAACTGCATATCTTAAGATCTATGTTCTATACCTATGCAATAAAATTACAATATGTGACATTTTCCAAGCTGTGCATCCTAATAATTAGACCAAATTAATTGCTCCTCAGTCTCAAACATACACCACACTAGTATGTGCCTGAACAAGACACTATGATTAACCAAGACTGCCTTCTAGATATATCAGGGCTGAATCATATTAACACAATGAGTGGAAGATCAAAAAATAAAAAAGAACAAGAAGAGATGTTATTGAAACAGATCATGCCAGAGATTCAGCAGTCTAATGGACATCCAACCCATCAGCAAACATACCAAAAGAGAGAGACGTAAATGAAACAAAGATAATTTCTGAGTCTTATAACAAACATTATGGCAAAGCATATAACAGTAACAATACAATTATCATTACCAAATCACTAATATGGTACATAAATAGGACAAATAAAGAAGCCATTATTCAGTAATCAGTGCAGTGATTAAAATTTTAGACTAATAGATAAAATAATTCTCTGGAAATGAAACTGCATTTTGTTTCTTTCCTGGGCTTGTATTGCATGAAGAATAAGTACAAGGCTGGGAGCTAAACTCAACAAAGAACCAGCTCCCAAACTGAAACGCACTAACCTCACTAGTTGAAGAGGTTGGCTGGCTACCATCATCAGTCTCCATAACCTATATTGCAGAAACAACAATCAGTGAAGTAAGAAAACTAAACTAAACTAAACTAAATAAATAAATAAATAGGTAAATAAAATACAAAGATGATGGCATAAAACAATGCAAAAGAGCAATCAAGTTCTCCATGAATTTTAGACCAAGAATGACAATTAAATTCTTGTATAAAACATATGATTGGGAATCTTATCATCATGCTCCAGTTCCATTAAAAAGAAGCCTTTTGGCAAGAATTAAAGACCATTTGTATAGCATGCATAATTCATTTGCCTACACTCCACACCCAACTCTTCAGGATAAAGTACTGCTTCACTTCAGAAAATATAATTTTATAAAAAATTTACCTTCATATCAGAAGATTTAATCTGTTTCTCCAGATCAGAAAGTCTGGCCTGATAAACAGAAAAAAAATATATATATTAAAAAGATTACAAAAACAAAACTTTTTAATTAATTTCATAATGGCACAGGGAATGCATGTAACACATAAAAACAAATAAAGAAAAAGTCAAAGAATTGGTCCAACTATATGGCATAAAGCCTAAACTGAACAGAGACCTCAGCAACAGCAGCTCTGGCCTCAGCAGCTGTACAAGCATGCAAAGTATTAGTTAATTCTTTTCCCATTTCTTCAACTTGCTTCATGGCATCTTTCAATGTCTGTTCTCTGTTGGATGTGAGAGTTCGAACCACATCCCTCTCTTCCTGAAGTTGCTTCTTAGCTTCAGCCCATTCTCTCTGCAAAATTCAGTTGGAGTGAACATAATATGATCCCACAACAAGAAGATTAATAAATGACACAACAAGAGAGATGTGGTCAAAATTTTTGTTTTTAACAAAACAACCAGCGATGCTCAATTAACGTGAAATTTGAAATTTTTGGTACATCATCTACACAAAAAGAATAACAAATGCAACTCATGTAAGAATATTCTGATTCATATACATATATAGAAAATATACCTCAACTTGCTTCACATAATCCTCCTGTTTTTTATTCCCTGCAGCTCTTGCTTCCTTCAATGTCAAGGTACAAATAAGATAAGTGGGACACAAACAAACTCTCAAGGTAGCCCGAACAAGGAGCCAGCAGAAGACGTGGGAAGAGCAAAAAAAAATAAAAAAATAAAAAAATAAAAAAATAAAAAAATAAACAAAAAGAAGAAGAGATGAGCTACCTCACGAACTTCTTCTGTACTTTGAATAGTGTCCAAACTAGCCTGCATAGAATAACATTAGAATTTTACAAATTCTAAATCACAATAATTAAATCATTTGTGAAACCAACCTGCAGGCGATGAACTCTCTCTGATAAACTACGAACTTCATCACAGGCTCGCTTCTCAGCATTTGATAGCACCTCTTTTTCAAACCTCAATAGAGACACCTATCCAGATAATGATGCACAATGAGCACTGTAGAGAATCAGTATAAACACTCCACAAAAAAGAAAAGGCTGAAAAGGCTCACCTCCATTGTCAACTTCCGAGAAAGCTCCTCAGCAGCATTCAAAGATTCTGAACTTTCACGTAGCTTTTTCTGGTAGTCAACAATCAACTGAGAGAACTCTACATTTCTAGCTAGAACGCCATTCATTTCACCCTTCTGTTAGATTCAATTTGCAATATAGAAGAAAGAAAATTAATATACAAACAAAAAGATGCCCACATAAATCAAAGGATATAAATGCACAAAAAGGAGAAAAAAAAAAAAAAAAGGAGAAGAAGAGAGATTCTGTTCACAGAAAGAGGCAATAGCTGAGACCCAAAGATTAACTTCACCTGATGTTCAGCTTCTTTCATGACACTATCAAGTTTCTCTCTTGCAAAATTGGTTTCTAGAGCCAGCTTGTCACGCTCAGATCTCAGTAGTATAATATCACTCCTGTAAATCACAGATAACAAGAGAAAGAGCTAATAACTAAATTTCTCCTTAATAAACAAAAAGACAGATTGACTGCTACTTTCAAACTACATAAAAGATAAAACATTCATGTAATACAGCATTGCTTAAAAAAAATAAAGAAATAAAAAAAAAAAAAGCAGGCATTCTTTATCAGTCCCAATGCATGTAAAAATTTCAACAAAGCAAGTATAATAACAAGAGGATCAACACAGATAAATGGGATGAGGAAAAACATAGAAAATCTCCACTCATTCTATTAAGAAATTACTTCCCAATTGAAATACTTGAATTACACATGTCAAAAATAAATTGGGCTAGAAAACATAAAAAACTAGATATGAACAGATATGACCTGAACAAGCAGGACATAGAAAAAAGCCCTGCAGAGTAATATTACCACAGCACAGACCATGATTTATGGTTCTCCAGGGTTAAAAACACAAACATACACTAAGGATATATATTAATCGAGAGTTTGTGACAAGCAACAAAAATTCATCTAGAACAAAAGGAGCTACATATATAGTATGAAAACTTTACCTGGCCTTAGCCAGATCCTCTTCAAGACATCTTATTCGTTCAACAGTTTTTTCTTGTGCCTTCTTACTTGCTTCCTGCATTATATAAATCATATTCTATGTCAGCAAATTTCAACAAAAAGGGAAAAAAAAAAAATTTC
>BPVZ01000204.1:173471-189632 GCA_020521535.1 Rubroshorea leprosula | reverse complement strand
AAAAACTTAACATTTGAGTGAAAACTCTCCAATAAAATTAAATCTCTGATAAGTTAAATGAACACGCTAAGTTTGCATTTTTGTTTTCTTCGATTTCCTCTCCCCATTTGTAGAAAAGTTTAACTGATGGGTGGAAACTCTCCAATCAAAATTGAATCTCTGATAATTTGAATCAAATATGCTAAGTTCTACAAAATGACTCATCGAACACATTAAACCCTACATATATTTGATTGTTCTCCTTTTTTGGGCTTGCATTGGATTGTGGATTGCAGATTGCAGAAAAGCTTAACATTTGAGTGAAAATTCTCTGGTAAAATTAAATCTCTAATGAGTTGAATGAACATGCTCAGCTTGCATTTTTGTTTTCTTCCATTTCTTTTCCCCATCCATTCCAATCCCTATCCCCTCTTCCACCATAAAGCCCTTTTTGATATTGATAGTTGCCAACTGGAAATGGAAGTTAGAAAGAAAGAATAAGAGAATTGGGAAGGGATCAGAAGAGAAATAAAGAAGAGGGAGAATGAAGAACATGAAACTGAGAGAGAGAAGGAAGATATAGAGAAAGAAGCCAAGTTCAATAGTCATTCACTTGATATTACAATTACAGGGCATTGCCAACTAAACTCTTATAAATTGGATTGTATCACATATCCACCTTCTCACCGCAACTCATTTCAACCTTCCCTTCCCCTCTTCTTCCTCAGCTTAACACTTTTAGCTCAATTGTTCTCTTTACTCCTGTTCTCATTCTCTGTTGAGATGGTGAATGAACAAGTGAAGAAAGAGGATGGTGTGGGTGCTAGTGAAGACTCAGAGAGAAGATCACCATTGGCTTTGGGTTCTCGTGTATAAGTCAAATCTAATTGAGATCCATTAGAAAGGAAGGAGAAGCAGGAGGATGGCGAGTCTCTCCATGGTACAATAGGATTTTTTTAAATTTTTTTTAATTTTTAGGTTCTTATTTTTATTACTTTTTTTATTTGTCATTTTCTCTTTAGTTTAAACCGACGGTGCTATTTGTATTTAATAGATTTTTGTTATAAGAAATCAGAGGCTATGGACAAGAAGCCAGTCCAATGTTCTATTGACCACTGAATTCCTTTATGGTAGTAGGTGTAAGAATGTCTCCATTTTCTCCAGTTTTATCTAATTCCTTTTTTATGGGTTTTGTTTAGATTTGATTTACATATTTGATTCCTAAGGAGATAATTTTATGGAAGTTGTTTTGCATGTAACTCTTTGCAGCTTCATTACTTAGCCTATGAGTATGGAGTTGTTTAGGTGGAAATGGGTTTGGTCTAGATGTCTTTATGTGTATGACTGATCCTTATGTTTCATTTTTTAGCTTTCGGTAGATATCTAATTTTCTCTATATCAATATCTTAATGTATCTTGGATATGTTGTTTTGGTCTCTAATCTCTTGCTAACAAACAAAAACAAAATTAAGTACTATAGATATTATGTTGAGTGTCATGCTTTTGACTTCGTTGTTATAGATATCCTTACTTCTATACTGTTAAAATTACTAAGAACCCTAAAGGGATCATTTTTTCTTCTATCATCAGGTTCAGGTTATTAAGTTTGTTTTGCTGTGAAAGGGTTTGAAAAATGTGATAGGAATAAGATGAAGATTCAAAAGGAAGGATTAATATCTGGTGAGATGGGTTATTCATTTTATGTTTCTATTACAAGTTTCTTTTGTTTTCTCACTAGATTTCAACTAATTGTTTTTTCAACCTTTACAATATATATTCACCAAAAATAATAAAAATATTCATCTAAAACAAATTCAAAGAACTGATGATCTTTCTTTCCTTTTTGAATAATAGGTTTTGCTGACGTTTCCTATATGATTTGACTAGGACCAAAGTAAAAAAAAAAAAAAAAAAGATGTTTAGAGAAGGTCATTAAAGCTTAATGTTTTACAAATGCATTAAAAATGTTGGATGCTGGTTTTGATGATGCCAAGGTTGAGGTATTGAGTTCCTTACTTGTCACTAATTAAACAAAGGATGGAAACTTTTAGGCCAAAACTAATGAAACAGATTCAGAAAGACTATATAGTACATAAACAATAGTAAAGCTAAAGAACACTAGACAAGCTAGTGTATATTCAAGTGTGAATACCAATCAGTTAACTGGCCTGAAGAATGCAAGGATACTTATCAACATATATATATATAGTAGCTCTAGAAATGAGTTCTCTAGTGATTAATTATGATTTAATAGTGAAATCTAAGTATATGGTGTCATATTAATTATGGATTAGGAATGGTGAGAATCTTTTGTTGTTATAAGCCATGTGATTCTCTTGATACAAATAGCTTGCATACGATATAGCTTTTTATTTGTTGTATGTTCATTTTTATTAAGAAATTCTATACAAATCATACCTCTTAATTTGTTCCTTATCCACAGCCAACAATTCACCATACATTCCTATAAAATAATAGAACTTATACACTAATCTAATTTCACCAACATATCCTCCTCCCAATTAATAAAAAAAAAAAAAAAGAAATGCATTATTTTGCCAATATCACATTATCCAATTTATAATTGATAATAAATTTATATATGTCAAATCAAAATGAGATTGACCATACATGCAATTAATGCAAACTTAATGCACGGCTTTAAACTTTCCCTTGCACATCATTTTTTCTTTTTTAATTTGAATCTAACATAATATATGCATGGTTTTTTTTTTTTTTCTAGAATTCATATTTTGGAGAATGCATATTTTGTTTGTTAATTTAATCTAATGTTACCATATATGTTCATGTATGTAAAGAGATAAGGACAAAATTAGCATTGCTTGTCTATCTTCCTAAGGATAATGGCACTTTGGGATTTCTAATGCTTTGAACCTCTAGCCATCATTTTCTTTAGTTTTGATGCAACTATCCTTTTTAAATCAAAATTAATTAAATATGCGCATCATCAAGCCGATCATAGACCAAAACTTATATAATAGGAGAATGACATACACATTAGCAACAATGAAAACAATCTTTTATGTACATTATCTATGCATTGCTTGTGCATTATTTGTGCATTTGCCTCTACACTTTTTGTGCATAACCTATGCTAAAAGTTGTTGAGCCATGTGAGGGGTGAAAAACATAGCAAGAAATAATACAACTTGCCAAGGATTTTGTGCATTTGGTTTCTAGTTTTTGACTCCTAAATTAGGTGTGTACAATCCTTTCTAAATAGTTTGGTTTTCATTTTTCCCAAAAAAATGTTATTTGAGTAATTAAGTACTCTATACAGATTCTTAAATTGTTTATTTTGAAATTTTTGATATATAAAGGTAAAAAAAAAAATCACAGATATCTATATATTATAATAAAAAATATTGGTTATAGTCAAATTCATAGTGGAATTAAGGTTTTTATTATGAATTTTTATGGTTCTAGTAATTTATTAACTACAAGTCAAACTAGTTAAAATTTTATTTGATATGCAATTAGAAAAATTAAATATAATATTATTTATTGATCATGAAAACATAGAAGTTTTTTGTAATTTATCTTAAAAAATAAATTCATCAATGAATAAAAGATGGATGAAATGAACTACACCATATTCTAACAAGCATACTCCTTAGACATTTTAGGGTTCTTGGTTGGTGGTTTCTTGTTTGGAATAACTTTTTGCATTTCTTATTTATTTTGTGATTTTCATTTTTTTTAAAAAGTTTGTTGTGGAATTTTATGGAAAATGGTTTTATTCCATAAAAGAATTCATATTAAGATATTCCTCTCAAAATGGAAAAACCTTTCTTTTTCATCTAGATATAAACCATTAAACATTTCTCTTTCTGCAAGACTTAAACCATTCCTCATGCCCACCAAAGGAAATACCAAAAATCTTCTCTCTTCAAAACACCGCCTTTATATTTTAAGGAGCATGACTCATTCTTGGTCATTTTAAGGTTTTTGTTTAATGGTTTCTTATTTTGGATAAGTTTTTTGCATTTCCTTTTATTTTTTAAGAATAGTTTGTTGTGAGATTTTATGGAAAATATTTTTATCACATGAAGGAATTTGCACTAAGCTATGTAGACTCGATAATTGGTTAAAGAGACATGATAAAGTTTATTTAGGTTGAAGTTGATTGCTTGTTGTGAAAAAATGTGATTTTGTTTTCTTATGTTATAGATGCAAAAGTAGAGGTAAACAGATTGGTTGATTTTTGTGAAAAATATAGCCTACCCTTTAATGGTTTCTTCTATGTTAACAAGATAGGGAAGTTTGCTCTAGGGATTTGATAACTTAGTTGTTTGATTACTTCCTTGTAAGTGCAAAACCTATTGATACATATCTTGTACTAGAGTACGTAGAACAATAATAAATAGAACTTACTTGAGATAGTTTTGAGAGGTCAATAGCATAATTGTCAAAATTGCAAGTTAAATAATAAATCTTGTGATTTTGTAATCTCAAATATGCAAAACGATTCAGATTTGATATATAATTGAAATAGAAACAAATCACACTAGAATCACGATTATGATCGTGTGATTAATGAAATTATATAATCTTAAGTAATGTCACAATTCACAAATACTACTTTTTTTTCTCTTATACTTGGGTTTTGAATCGAAAATGGTGTATTTTTAGTTCACTTACTTTGGCTTATATATAAGTCAAAAAGCCTTTTATGCTTAGGTTTTGGAATGAAAATTGAGTAATTTTAACCCACTTACTTGACTTTAGATAATATAAGGATTTTATATAATATAAGGACATTGTTATCTTATATTAAATTATTTGAATTGTAACCAACTTAGTTTAGGTTTAAGAAATGAGAAATTAAGGAATTTTTTGCACTCAATTTTCAATTATTAAGGGATATAGTGAAATAAAATTAGTATTTAGCATTCACACACTTATGAAAAATTAGGGTAAAAATTGCTCAAAAACTACATTTATGTTTCAAGTTGTGATCTTACAATGCTTTTCCACACACATCTAATTAAAAGTGCTAAATTAATATGATTAAATTAATTTTAATTGATGTTTTGCATAATTTAATAATGAGATTCATGTTTTATAAGATGGATTGCATATCTTATTGCTCATTTGGAGTCTAGGATAAATGGTCAGATAGAATAAAATTTGTTTGTTCCTATTGTATCCCACGTTTGATAGACCAAAAGATTAAGACAATATTTATCTCATTTTTTATTGTATCATCTCTTTTATTAATAAACCTAATCCCACCTCCCCAATGGGATTAGGTGGGATTAACTTTTATTTTCATCTTTATCTTCACTCTCCACGATAATTCTTGGTCCTCCTTTCAGATTTTCATGCCAATGTTGATATTGATGCTAAAATCATCTAATTTGTCAACAACCCTTCTAAATCATCTCCTTCTTGTCTTTTCTTCTTCCTTCCTTCTTTATTTCTCCTCCCCTTTCTTCAATCATCATTTAATCTGAAGACCCAAACCAAACAACATTAAGAATCAAAACTACACTTTTGCTAACCTAGTTGGTAGGTTTCGAGTGATTCTCTGAAATCTTTAATTGTTGACTCCATTATAGATTTGAGGGGAGTGAGATGTGTTCTTTACGAGAAATTGAAATTTGATTTTTGAGCATTTTGAACTTATGCTTGTTAGAAATTCTAATGAAACATAAAAGATTATAGAAAACTTTGTTAATTTTACAGTACAGAACTGTTTAAACTTTAAAACAGTAGATTCATTGATCTGTGACCTTTTTTTTTCAAAACAATTATCAAACAATAATGCAATTTTTGTGATAGTAGAATACCCAAAAAGCCATAGCCATAACACTTCATAGTAGTCCTAACGAAAGCCTATGTTATTCTAGCTTTTTTTTTTCTTTTAATGAGAGTTCATAAACACTGCTCTTCCCCGTGGCCACCTTCTTAATATCTACTCCAATATGTCAAACTAGATGAAAAAGCATGTACTCACTCCCCCAACCACCACCAATTTGCACATTTCAAATTGCACATCACTTTTTATGCTTAAACACAATGTCCTTATACTTGACCCTTACAAAAACCTTTCCACCTATTTCCATGACTCCCTTACCCTTACACCTTGGGCCTTTACTCGTATCGTAAACCACAATCATCCATCCTCTAATCCCAAGATTGCTATAAATGATTGTAGAGTAAGCCTTGCTCAGTTTTCTCAAAATCCTAACAAAAGCCTTACCCTCCATGAAACCCTTTTATTGCCTTTTTTTCCAAGTTCCAACCCATGATACCTTGTTATGTAAGAAAAGCTCAATAACTACAAGAGGAGTTATCCATAGATTTCAACAACTAACCAACCCCTTTTCATTCTTTAACATAACATAAGCATGTAATTACTGTAGTTGTCATCCTAGAAAAATGATATAAAACTATTGTCTACTTAGGAAGTCATCATCCATCCCGAAACACTATATGCAAATAGTTATGAATCATACCAATTACTCACCAATGGTGAAACCATGATTTTTCCTTGGGTAGGGCCTTCCTGTCTTACCTTCACTTAATATATTATAGTTATATAGAATGAATAAAGTAGATAAAAAATTAAAATACAAAAGACCAAATTATAACACAAAAGAAAGAGCAAGGACTAGATGACAATAAAAAAAAACAATTGCAAATCCAATTGAAGAATTAACATGGGGTACTCCATTTTAGTAGATTAAAATATCGAAAATGTTATAATTACAATCACTTGATATTATAAATTTATAGTATTATATATCATTATATAATTAACTTTTTTTATTTAGGTGTTGACCTATAATATTGTATATATATACTTATTTAATGTTACATCATGATTAGCATTATAACTATAGTATTATTTTAAAATATAGGAATTCCTTTTTCTTTTCCAATGACACCCAAACCTAATTAAACCCTCAATCCTCCTTTAACCTTCCTTTATTGCAATGAATTAAGAAGGATTGGTGTAGATTCTCTTCTAGAAGCTTTGTGAGGGCCTAGTTTGATGGTGTATTGGAAGCTAATTTGGATAAATTATGGGATACTACTTAAAAATTAATTTGTATTGGGTAATACTTGGTTTTTAAGGGATCTAATTGAGAGAATATAAAATAAAATTTTAACTTTTTGAAAATGAGTTTCATTGATTTTAAGAGTTCAAGTCACTTGAACAAAGCTATGGAAGTGGAGGCTGCTAGAAACAAAGAGAAAAAAAACAAATTAAAAGTGGAAAATAAGAAAATTGTAACCGCAAGAAATTATACCGTGAGAAATTATACCGTGAGAAATTATACCATGAGAAATTATGAATCCAAGCATTTGTATTGATTTGCTACAAGGAGAAATAAATTTTGAAATAATATTATTCAAGGTATTAAATCTATTCTTCCTTTTGATTTTAGTTATTCAAGGTATTGGCTAAGTATTTATTTTTCCAATTTTCTTTCCACTTCAATATTTTATATATTTCTTTTGATATTCTTTTCGTTTTTGTTTTTAAAATCCTAAACATTTTATTTTCCTTCAAATTCAATCAACTACAAGGTAAGGCCTAGACAATTAGGTCCTTTACTTTCTTCAAATTGTTTCGGCTCAAGGTAAGGCCCATGCCTAACCCTAGGCCAACGTGCTTCTGCCACTGTTACTCACATTACCAAACTCCTCCCTCATCCTCAAACCTAAATTCAATAATTTTTCACATGATATAACCGAATATAAACACAACAAATTAGAGAGTTAGTTATATTCAATATGAATCCACAAAAGCTCATTCAATTCCAACTCCAAATCAATAAACTATCAAAAACAGTTAGCAAAGATCAAACATCATTGAGCCCTCAACAATTGCCCTATATCATAACCTCCACCCAAGCATCAACCTTTAAAATCTCACCAACCAATTCTCCTTACAAACAAACCACCAAAAAAATCTATGACATCTTTTTTGCATGAAAATAGTTGGTTTTTCTTGGGCAACATGAGATATTTAGAGGTTAGAGCAATAAAAGTTATAAAAAAAAAAGAAAAGAAAAAACCCACATCATATCACACCAACAAACCTATTGAAGACTTACCATGGTGGACCTCCTTGCTCTGTTCTAAAGATTATGGATGACTATGCAAGCAATTCTAAATGATTAGAGTACAAATTTAATTTACCCGTCCGAAAAGTTTGAACTGACTAAGAAGTCTCTCCCTCTTTCGCTCTAAAAAGTAAAAACCCTAACGAACAAAGAACCTCTGCAAATCCGAACGTTCCTCTCCGAGCTTCAACCATGTACGGTGGTGGTGAGTCTGCAATATTCTCTCCGATAACCCCTGATAATTGCTTCGTTTCAGTTTGTTTAGTTAAGAAAAAGATTTAATCTCGTACATGCATACGCAGATGAAGTATCAGCTATAGTTATAGACCTGGGTTCTCACACCTGCAAGGCGGGTTACGCTGGTGAAGATACTCCTAAGGCCGTCTTTCCATCTGTAAGTCTCAACCTTTCGCTCAAAGTTTTAGGCCCACAATGTCAAAATTAAAGCTTGTTCTATGCTTTTATGTTGGTGATGATGTTTCTTTAGGTTGTTGGCTCCATTGACCAAATGAATGTTGATGAAGAAACGGAAAATAACACTGTGAAGAGTGACTCCAAGGGTAACAATGTTGACCCCAATTCTAACAAGCGGAAGGGGAAACGGAAATTATATGTGGGATCTCAATCTTTAGGCTTTCGTCGTGACCATATGGAGGTCAGCTCCTTGTTTCTGTTTCCTTTTCTTTCTTTTGTATTGATAGTTTGATTTTTAGTGGTTTTCTCACTTAAACAGTTTTCACTTGTATCAGGTGCTGTCACCCTTAAAGGATGGAGTTGTTCTTGACTGGGATATTGTGGACAGCATATGGGCCCATGCATTGAAGTATGCCTCTATTATTAATCATTTCTTTCTGTGTCTTAGTTGTTCATGGTGCAATCCTTTAAGGCTATTGTTGCTCTTCAGGGAATGTTTGCTGATTGATCCCAAGGAACATCCTATGCTGCTTGCAGAGCCATCTTCCAACAATCAACAACAAAGGGAGAGGTAATTTGGCATTCCTTTTATGCTTATGATGTAAGTGATTTGTAGAATTATGAACTTTAATGAGCTACATGTCTAACAGGACAGCAGAGCTTATGTTTGAAAAATACAAGGTCCCTGCATTATTTTTGGCCAAGAATGCAGTATGTCCCTGCTCTGTTTTGCACCTGTTACTTCATCTCAAAGTCCCTCTCTCTCTTTTTTTTTATTTTTATTTGATTTTATTTAAAGCGCATGACTTGTGACTTTGTCTGTAATTGTAATACATGTTGGTGCCAGGTTCTCACATCTTTTGCATCAGGGCGTGCTACCTCTGTAGTTGTTGATAGGTATGGTTGTATTTACTCTTAATTGGTTACTCTTTTCTTTTTCTTCTGTGTTTTCACAATGTGCCATTCTGCTGTTATTTTATAATCATAATCTCCTTCAGCGGTGGAGGATCAACTACAGTTGTTCCAGTACATGATGGTTATGTTCTTCAGAAGGTATTCCTACTTTTCTAGTTGAGTGGTGTCACCGGTGACAATCATTTTTTTTTTTTTTTTGTAGATTGGATGTTTTACATTTAAATTTGCAACTATAAGCAAAATCCTTTTTGATGATGTACGGTAGCTGCATCATCTGCTGCAAATATTTTCAGCTGTATTATCTCTATGCCAATACATAGCCCTTGTTTCATTGATTTTTGTCCAAAACTTAGGCCAGAGTTTGTTTCTTACTCAGTACATTTTTTATAATTTCAATTCTCTGTATCTCTTCTGGTAAAACTATTAAAATTTCTTTGGAAAATCCTTAACCATAATAAATTTTTGGAAGATCTGGCATGCACTATTGATGTTTACTAAGCTCACAGGCCAAGTTTCGTTGGCAATGTATGAGTGGCAATTTTCTAGTCATAATGATTTTATAGCACAGCCAAGAATCATGGACCTTGCTTTACAAGTTAATCTTTAGAAATGTTTCTTTTATTCCAAGTGAAGTTTTTCCATAGAAATGTTTCTGCATCTTTTCAACACATTTATTGACAAAAATTTAAAGATTTTCTGGTGGACTAGATAGGACTTAAGCTATTTGTTACCTTATGCATTTGATTAATCACCTGTCACAATTTTATTAATTTATTACCATATGCTCAGCACTGATGTTCACTTTTTCTCCATTGTTGTTTTTGTGATGGCAGGCTGTGTCATCTTCTCCAATTGGAGGAGAGTTTCTTACTGATTGCTTAATGAAAAGCTTGCAAAGCAAACATATAGTGGTAAATGGCTAAGGATTAAGGATGTGATTTTTTTTTTTTTTCCTTTTTAAAGTATTCAAAGTTATTGCCAAAGATTGGCTATTTATTAATTTCAAGTTCTTCCTTGGTTTTGCAGATAAAACCAAGGTACTCTTTCAAGAGAAAGGAAATACAACCAGGGGAGTTTCAGGTACTTTTGTAATGTCAGGGTGTTTGGGTTTTACTCCATGATTCATTGCTTCCATTTCATATTAACTTCCTGGGTACATATTATAATCTTTGATTTTCATTTATCAAGATCAACAGTAGTTGGAGAAATAATTGAAATGAAGTTGTTTTAGTCTACCTGAAGACACAATTTATCAAACTAACATTTAAATGATTTTGGTGCACCTTTCAGACTAGCATTTCTTCCCAAGTTAACCAAAGATGGGCAGTTATATTTTTCTTTATCTGCTGTCTGGAACTTGCTGCTGTATATGTCAACTAACTGTCTACATTGTTATGATGTTATCTTAAATATTCTACTTCATTTTTGTTTTTCTCACAGACAGTAGATCTTGATTTTCCAAATACAACAGAAAGTTACAAGCTCTATTCCCAGGTCCATAATTGATCACAATATTCCTTGTTGAGAGGCTTCATTTTTTTTATACATTTGGTATAACTCCTATTAATTGCCCTTTTGCAATAGAGAGTAATTGCAAGTGATATTAAGGAGTCTGTGTGTCGGGCCCCAGATACTCCATATGATGGTTTGTATTCCTAATCCAGTTTTTCAAGTCATGTTTACTTGCTACTCTGTAAATCACATGACTTTTGATTCTTTTAGCAAAAGTACTGTATTTATGTTTTTTAGACATAATTTAGGATGCCTCATTATTTTAGACCATAGCAATTTATCAATGCTTTTAAAATTTTCTTTAGCTACACTAATATTAATGGTAGTCCTCTTTCATCTACTTTGATCCTTAAGATTTTAAATGCAAGTTACAATTCCATAAGACCCATTTTTTGAGGTTCCCAAAATTCTGAGTATGTCAAGCATTCTGATTTGGTTGCTTCCTTTGTAGAGAGTGCATATGCAAATATACCAATGACTTCTTATGAGCTTCCAGATGGCCAGTAAGTTTCTTGTAATTTATTGGTAACACTTTCACTTTGTGTTTTGTTTTGACTTCATTAAGTTTCATTCACTTCCCATTACTAGGTAGTTTAACCATCTAGAAGTCAACTGAAACTGAATGAACCTAGTTTAACTTCAGAAGTATTGTCTTGGGGCCTCATCTCAATTATAAGTTATTTCTATCTTATCCTGCATTTGTGTTTTACGCTTAATGCAGGACAATTGAAATTGGAGCTGATAGATTCAAAATACCTGATATTCTGTTCAACCCTTCTTTGGCTCAGGTGGGCAGCTTGTGAATTTTTCAGATGCCTGATTTCATCATCCACTTTCTTTTCTTTGGGCACAGTTCTTATTGAATCTGTTGTAATTTTCGTTTATTTGTTGCTTTGTCAAATATTGGTTCACTTACAAATTTCCAGTTAAAGTCATTTGAGACTATTATATTGAGAACGTTTAAAGGCCCCTTATATCTAGGTTATTTTTTTTTTTAATGATTAGACTACCAGTTTGTATTGAGATAGCTTTTTTTTTTATATCCTCTGATATCAGACAATTCCCGGAATGGAGAATTTTGCTGAGGTTGCACCTTCCATTCGTGGCTTGCCTCAAATGGTACATGCTTTCTTGCGTGCATGCATTTCAGCACCATCTTCTCACAAACATCTTCAGTGTAGTTTTATAAATATCAGTTAGTTAAGCATTTTCTAATCTTTTGCAGGTTTTAGAAAGCATTAACAAATGCGATGTGGATATTCGGAAAGAGTTGTTCGGTAGTATTCTGGTAAGGTCAATCCAAGGGTTTAGTTTTACTGATTCCTTTCCTTGCTTTTTTTTTTTTTTTTCCTTTGGCCAACCAGAAGATAAATTCCTTTCCTTGCTCTCTTGTTAATTTTCATTGATTCCTAGTTAGGTTTTAAGTATGCAGAAATGTGCATGATAAATTGATATTTAGATCTAGGCAGTCTTCTTCTCTGCCTCCTTTTTGTGGTTAGCTTGTTTTATAATTGCCCATTCGTTTATATTCTGGTTTTTTATTCTCGTGATTACTTTACAAATTTTCTTCCTTCTGGTATAGCTTGCTGGTGGCACAGCATCGATGCAACAGTTGAAAGAACGTCTTGAGAAAGACTTGCTAGAGGTATCATTTCCTGTATCTTTCATTATTTTTTTTTTTTTCACTACAAAAATTTTCATTTATGATTTATTGTAAAAAAAGAAAAGGAGAAAGTCAAAAGAAGAGAAAAACCCAATCCTCTTCCCATCTTGTCTCTCTCCTGCTGTTGCAATTATCCACAATACAAGCTGTATAATAAATCAATGAAAAACACTTTATTTTTGTTAATTCTCATTGCATCCTTTTTTTTATATACTATTAGTTTAATGCATTTGCATTGAATTAGTGAAGGCACTTCTGTAATTGGGGAAATTCATCTTTTTTGTCCTAACAATATGATTACATCAATATATGCAGGAGTCACCTCAAGCTGCTAGGGTTAAAGTATTGGCAAGTGGAAATGCAACAGAAAGGAGGTTCAGGTTGATAACATTTTGTGAGATTTAAAATAGCCTTTAATTTTAAAGCATGGTTATGGTAGCCCATGATAATGACTTCTTGTTCATTCTTTGTTTTGACCTAACTGAGTGCTGGTAATATGAATAAAAAGCAGTGTTTGGATAGGAGGGAGTATATTAGCATCGCTTGGTTCATTCCAGCAACTGTGGTTCTCCAAGTCTGAGTAAGTTCCATTTTTCTGATCCAGAAATCTTTCAATGCTTGTTTATTTTCCCAAATCTCAAACACATTCAATTCAGTTCAATTTGTAAGTCTTTCAAGACCAGTGCCTCGTACAGTTTACGTAAATTTCCTTTTCAAATTACTTCATTATGAACTGACAGGTATGAAGAGCATGGGGCATCATATATACAAAGGAAATGCCCTTAGGATGTAAGGATGATGTGCAGCATTAGCATCAATTGCCAAAGTAAATCAAATGACCAGGTCTTTGAATGCTCAAAACTTCCCTTACTGTTTAGCCAAGCCACTAATAAGCTCACCCATTATATGTGCAGAATCACCTTCAAATTCTTTGTATGCTTCTTGTGCTAACTACTTTCAGACTGATGTATGTAGCTTCTGTGCTAAAGCTTGGTCTCCATGACACAAAGACAATGCATTAACTTACACACCTGTACCATTATAGTCACATATGCTGCTGCTGATTTTTTCATGTGCTAAGATATTTGACCATTTGTTAAGTTATATACTGTCTTCCATTATTATCTCAGTCAGCTTTCTTCTGATCATTGGCACCAGAAAAAATGGGTTTTTCTCTTTCTTTGTTTTTTTATTCTTCAATCTTTACAATGTGAAAAGGATGTTGGCACATGCAGTTGCACATGGGAGAGAATATAATGCTTATCTTGTCGAAGGGTATTTTCTAAGCAATCAGTAGGAGAAGCACATGACAAATGGTATCAAATTACTCATACAGCACGCAAAAGTCTCACACCCAAAAGCCAATACACCATGGGGCACTAATATTCCCCCAAAGGTCAGAAAATACAACTCAAGCCCAAACCAATAGGGAAGATGGTATGTGGTCCTACTGAAAACAGCCTGTTGAAGGAATGCCCCAAATAATAATGCAAAGTGTGATGGTCACATGGAATAAAAAAGCAAACTGACAACCCACACATGACATTGTCCAACACTTGCACATGCTCTCTGTCTCCTCCCTCACAGCACCATCCCCTCCCTAATCTACTTCAAAACACTCAATCACTATCATTAAAACCCAAGTCACCAAAACCCTATTTTTCACCAGGTTTTTTTTCTTCTTCTTTTCTCCATCTATATCTTGTACAAAGCCATAAAAAGTAAAACCATTAGTCAGAAAATGATCTTATATTTGCACTTTTAGTACTTTGTTATTTAGTCCCATGAATGTTAACCAATTCTATAGTTGAGCTTCAGTTGGCTTGCGGGCTGCTAACAAGGTGCATGGGAGGTGCCTGTGGCACGTGATGAGGTGGTCGTTGGTTAGACCCGCAGCTTGCATGAAGGAGTGGATCACAGTTGGTCCAACAAACCGGAACCCCCTCCTCACCATGTCCTTGCTTATGCTCTCTGATTTTGAGGTCTTGACTGGGATCTTATGACCAAATTTGTACTGGGTAGAAATTGGCTTGTGATTCACAAACCCCCATATGTACTTCTCAAATGATCCAAACTCTTTCTTAACCTGCCAGAACCAACTAAAATTCAGCACCTTCATAAAAAGTAGGAATAGAAAAATGGTACTTTTTTGTGAACCAACTTTGTGAACTCAATGAGAGATTGAGATAAGTAATAGTATATGTCCCACATTACTTTTCTTTTTCTCGAAGAATATAGCCATCATATTTAATAGCTTGATAGTGATAAACAGCTAACTACTAAGCTGTGCAAAATCAAGTCTTGAAACTAGAAAGCAGAGGGCCATAGTTAGTACCAAAGTAGCAATAATGAAGACTAGTTCGTTGCATAGTGTATAATCTGATTTGTTAAAAAAATATTTTACCTCGAGAATTCGGTTAGAATTGTCAACTACACCGCGAACTCGGCTTATTTCAATCCCATATTCTGAGGTAATTGCCATCATTTGTTTATCTGTGAAGTTGGCTATGGCTTCTGCATCAAATCCTGAAAATGCATCCCTGAAGAACGGTAGAAGTTAGCACAATTTAAAGCATGTTAAAACTATTTATCCAATCTTTATGAGATTTGAAAACCCACCTGAAATCTTGTCTTTTCTTCAAGATTGAAGTCCAATCTGACCCAACTTGAGCCCCACTTAAAACTAGCAACTCAAACAACATCCTGGATCAAATGTAATCAAATTAGATTAAACTCCTTATTACACAATATGAAAACAGAGAGTTAAAGGAGGAAAAGAAAGAGTTAATAAAGTACTTGTCATCATGGACTGGAACTCCCCACTCTTCATCGTGATAAGCAACATAGATTGGATCTGCAGAAAACAATAAACCTAATTATTACAATGATGAAGAAAGCAGCATGACCAAAATTCATAGAATCATTTTTTTCTTTTTCTCGTTACCTGAATTGGATGTGATAAAGCTGCATCTCTTCTTCTCCTCACTTGACTCTGTTTCTTCTGAAGTTGAGGTCTCCAGAGGAACAACCTTGGCTTCAAACTTGGCAGATTTTGATCTTCCATAATGAGCAATTCTCATCTTTCTTTCTGCCTGTTGAAGTGCCATTTGTTCCCTCCTCACCGCGGCTATGCTCCCTGGTGACTCTAGGATCAAAGAAGTATAGCTCAATGATGCCTCACCTTCCTTAAAACTTTTTGATTTCTTCCTTTCCAAGGTCTTTGTGATGCTGTTTTTAGGAATAACAACCTTCTCAGAACTAGAATTGAGCCCATTGGTGTCACTTCCCCGCTTAATGGCAGGGAGTCTGGGGGACTTGGACTTGGGTGATATAGGAGGGGTCAAGGAGGCCTTTGGTGGTGATGGGAGTGGAGGAGGAGGTGGTGGAGATGACTTTGGTAACACTTTTTTGAGTGAATTACGGCGGTCTAGACTAGGAACACGGTTGCAAGTAGGTTGAAGAACAGGACGGCCGTTGATCCTGGCCACGGCAGGGGTGGTTTCCACCCCTAAGGTCACCTTAGCCTTGGACATAGTTTTAGCTTATGGGTGGAAATGCAAAAGAACGAGACGAAGAGAA